>PVKM010050424.1:0-10713 GCA_004027735.1 Carollia perspicillata
TGCTCAGGCAGTGGGGACGCACACGGACTGTGTGAACAGCAGAGGGACACGCGGGGGTGTCAGGGGCATTAGGGTAGAGGAAGGACACACCGGTCTGCAGTGGGTTGCTCTGTGCTCTCATTGTGGTGGGGCAGTGGCAACACAGAGCAAGAGATTAACCGGTGTTAGTAACTGTCAGAATAATTTAAGGATATGTTGTCTTATGGGTAGGAAGACTTTGAGGAGATAAATGAAAGATTTTTTACAAGTTTGGAGACTGGGAGAATGGAGAGATGTTTCACTGATGAAATAAGAATTGAGAGGAAGTGAGGAGTTGATGTGGTGAGAATAAAATATCTTGACTGTTGCAGGAAAATGGACTCTCAGACAGAGATGCCAAATTTCAAGTCATTCGAACTGCAATTAGGGGAGAGGGTGAAGACAGTGGCTTTCGTGTCAAGAGGAATGACCTCCCTCCCCTCCCAACTGCACATTTGTTCTCTCCTATTAGACTCTGTAATATAGTCAATAATATTGTAATAACTAGGTACAGTGCCAGGTGGGTACTGGAAATATCGGGGGGAATACTTTGTAAGTATATGATCTTCTAACCACTATGCTGCCCACCTGAAACCAATACAAAATAATATTGACTGTAAACTGTAAATGAAAAAAATTCAAAAGGAATGTGTAGTATGGAAGTCTAGGGCAGGGTCGATATTAGAATATGGCTGGACTGAGGCCGTTATCTCTAGGGGTCTCCCACTTAGGTTGCCCAAGGCTTAACCGGTGGTTCAAAGTCAAACTACCAGTTGCTATATGAATTGCCCAGGAACAGATGGTCTCAGTTGGATCTGAGAACTAGACCTTGAAAGAGAGTGAGACATTTTGACTCATGTACTCATTCATGGGAACACCAAGGGTTGAAAAACGAAAGCTGGGGAGGGGGTGCATTTACTTTGTTCATCCCCCTGGCTTTCCCGTATGAATTATAATAAAGTGACCCATGTTGTCCAGCTCTTACGTATCTGAGGCAAGAGAGCCACATGGGTTACCAAAAGCAACAGTCTCTCTTGAGCTCTCCCAGCCAGAATTCCTGGATCCCCCACCCCAATCCACTCCCCACCCGAACACACATGTGCACACTCCTCTCCTGCTTAGGTTGACGCTCTCCTTCCTCTGTGGCTGCCATTGAGGAAAGGGGTATCTCTCTGTCACTGCCTTATGCTATCTCCTCAACCACGGTGCTGTCACTCCTAAGCCAAGGTCTCCCATATCGGGGTCATCCCAGTTCCAACCTGGTCCACGGAATTCCTTACCTGCAGCCTATTTGCTCGCCCAGTGCTGCCTGGGCCCTAAGCAGTGAGAGCTGACTTTCTGGAACCCCCTGGTCATGCCTGGTGCCTCAGGGGTTGCACTTCCAGCTTCTCACAGTCTCTTTTGCCTTTCCTATAGCTGTCCATCCTGCTCTGGCCAAGACAAAGGGAGGCCCTGCCAGGGGCCAGAGTTACAGCTTATTACAGACCTCCAAGCAAAGGCCATGCTTGGGCCTCGTAACTACTGCTCCTTAATTTAAGTCACGTTCCCGGGGTCATACAAAGCCCCTAGGACAAAGTCCACATGGAGGTGAGAGAATAATATGTGTACTATCATTCTCTCTGGTACCCAGGGTCTTTGCTGTCCCCACATCGCCCCTGCACAGCGCTCTAAAACCAGCTTCTCTCTGAGCTGATGGCAATTTCCCTGCTTGGCCAAGGCCACACTCTGAGGGGGATGTGTCTCCTGTCACAGGTCTCATCTGCAGGGTCTGTGGTCGGATGGGGTAGACGCAGCCATCTTCTCCACCCAGAGACTCAAGGGCTCCGTTTCTAAACAGAATCTGAGGAGGCCCATCTTCACCTGCTGTGTCATGTTAGGGCTCCAGGAAGGTCAGCCAGCCTTGCTGTGTGTGCACACACACACATGCACACACACACACATACACACCCCCAAGAGCCCTCACTATAATAATGGTAATGAGAGTACCGGTCATCAGAGACTCTATAAAGGCAAACACCCTCCTTCACTAACCAGGACCATGTGTTTCGGGGGATGTAACCAGCAATTACACGGGATTACTTGACTGAAGCCAGTGGCCTAATCTCATGTAAACCATACCCCACTTTCTTTGAAATCCCTGATAGAAACTGGAAGTTAGTTTAGGATAATCAGTTTCAAAATAAAGATTAAATCATAATTCATTACCCTGGTCGAGTCCAAAAATTCCCCGGGCAGGACTTTCGATCGTTTCCAGTCACTTGTAAAAGACAAAACACGGCTCCTTTGATAACCCTGCTGATCATTTCAAGCTGGCCTTTATGAGCATGAAAACGATCCTGGTTCCAAAATATTATCTGATAGCGTAAGAGGTCCATTATTGTTTTTTTCCCTGCCAGTAAAATAATAGCTTGGAAGAGAGCAGAGGAAAAATAAACCCACACTGTAAGCTCTGAGCACAAGCCGGAGCCCACTGTGTCCCTGCCAGGATGTCTGATCTAGCTAATAATCTTCCAGGAAGTGCATCAGCGTGCAGCGGGAGGGAATTCGGGTCTTTTTTTCTGACACAGTATGCATTGTAAAAAATGGAAAAAAACCCACCAAGATTCGTCACTTGAAGCCAATTGGCAATAGAAACTTCTCTCCTAAATTGTTTTAGCAATTTTTCAAATCCACAGCATGTCTAGGTAGAAACAGCTGGCTTGTGCTCAGAATTTCAATCCACACAAGACTTTTCAGTACTTATTTTATTTAAAAGGTCACGGCTTTAAATATTGTCCAGAAAAACCTGCAGTGAGAGGTAGTGTGAGAAAAGAAAAGAGCTAGAAAATGGAAGTCGAGTGGACTGAAGAAGCGGCTGCCCCCACGGGAGGCCAGCAGGACTGTCAGGCCACGTGCCGGTGAGACTCAAAGGACTATTTGTAGAGCCATCATATGGTGAAAAGCAAATGCGGTGCTTTTCCCATTGTCAGTGGGAGGTGAAATGGATTGTACCAGCTTTGGAGCCGCTTTGAATCTGTGACATTTATACCCTTGTAAAGACATTTTTATCCCTGAAGTCTCCGGAGGATTCCTTATACACTCCACAGATTTTTACCAGGAAAGATATTTGATTCTGACCCTGGTACCCTTTACATAATACTCACAGCATGTGCAAGATCCAGACGAACCCCCTTCCCACCTGCACAGGTTAGGAGATCACTCCCCATCTGCTATTTTTCTAGGCTTCTCTTCCTTGGCTCCTCCCCACTCCCATTTGTATAAACCTTCCACACCAACTATGTCCATGTGCTTGTAGGACCCCGAGCAATGCTGTTTCCTGCGTGGGTGTGTTCTCTGCCTGAAAATGCCCTTCACCCCATAGTCAGCGTTCTGGTGTTCTAGTCTTCCAAAAACTGCTGGGCTTCTCCCAATAGATCTTGTCAAGGTCCCGTTTGCGTAACTCAGCCAAGTGCAACCATCTCCCTGTGACAGACCAACCCTAGCATTGCAACGACAGCTAGACTTACAAAGTGATGCTCTCTGCAGTTCATACCTGGACCCCCAGCCTGGGGGCCCTGGAGCTTGGCTGGGCTCCCTCACCTGTGGGGCGTCACTGCCAGGATGAGGAGAGTGACAATGACAATGATGAGAGCCACACTGGTATCAACACCCTTTAGCGGTTTCATGTACTGCCCTCCGTAACGTGAAAAATCCATCCTATTAAAAGACTCAATGGGAAGTATCAAAATTAACCCTCCTTAACAAAAAGGTTAACACACGTCTTTAATATCACACCATGTCATCTAACCTCTAAAGCCACCTCACAGAAATGGCCACTGTTTAGTTGGATTCATTTTGGATGGCTGATAATTTATTCTCTACTCTCTGTCAGACTTGAAGTCAGTGTGTGACAGCAGCTGAAGGTGTGGCTCCTTAGATGTGTTCAAGAGGAATTTAATTAAAAGGTTCAGGTGTCTTTTCAACCAAGCACACAGAATGCATGGCCTGGGTCTGGCGAGCAGGCGCCGCAGGAGACTGTAGGCAGGTACAGTCACCTGAAGGGAGCTGGGGGTGGGGTGGGGGCTGCGCTCTCCTGCTCAGTGGAGACACGTGGGAGGTGTGAGTTACGGAGCTGGGAGCTCTCCCTCCCTGCTCCGCCTTGCTGCTGAGTCATGGGGGTAGCAGAGCTGAAGCAGCTTTATCAGTGCGACTTTTCATGAACTGGGTAATTAGTTTTATTGACAATAACTGGATATAAATTCCCCATCTGAGCACTCCTGGAAATGTCTAAATTAGAAGACGAGCACTCTTATCATAAAATTATATTACATTTAACGAACAGCTGACGTTTTAAAGTAGGACAGACATTAAGGGCCTCAGGGTTATTTAGAGGCACAAAGATTTCCTAGCTGACTTCCACACTTAAATCTGCATTCACTGTCCATAGTGTAGATGTTACATAGTGACTGTTATTATAAATTAACAACAAAAAAGTGCTGATAACCTATTCAGCACCCTGCCTTTTATAGGCACTAGCTGGTTTAAACTTTGTGCTAATTCTATGACATAGGTTCTAGCATCAGCTATACACTCAGAGTTAAAGGAGGCGCAGAGAGGCTAAGGAATCTGCACAAAGTACACAGGTGGTAAGAGGCAGGGTGGAGAGTCCTGATTTTAGAGTCTGCACCTTTAATCACAGAGCAACTGCCTCCCCTCCAGGCCCCAGGGGACACTGGGAGGGTGTGCAGGCCATGTGGCAACCTGTAACTGAGTGGAAATTTTTTTTAATCTGACCTTTTCTGCTACTTTCCTTCTGACTCAAACAGACCTTGTCTAACCTAGGAGCCGCCTGACTCACCTGCTGCCTCCTCCCTTGCATGAGCTCTCCATCAGCATTCAGCCCTCAGGACGACGAGATTCTGATCGGCATCCGCTAACGTGAGGAACGAAGCCTCGGGTCTGCTGACCGTGAAGACCGAGTTTCAGCCAAGCTGGAGACAACATCTGAGCCTCAGCCGTGTCTCAGCTCCAGACCCAGAGAAGCAGCAAAACCAGATGAATTGACTCCAGGACCGTCATCTGGACCGGATACATTGATCAGCTACCTGATACCCTAGCCCCAACCAATCAGGCTGGACCATGACCTTGACCACGGCCCTAACTCCCTTAGTCACCGTGATTAGTGTTTTCCCTCCAATGTAACCCATCCCCTGGAAGCCATCAGGGAGCCAGGTCTTTGAGCATTAGCTCACCTGTGTCTCACTTCCTAAAAATGAACTGGTATTTCCCTTGCTGCAAATTCCTGTTCCTTTTTTATCTGGCTCTGACTTTTTAAAGTAGGACAAACGTTGGCAAATAAACCCCCTTAGTCCTGCAACAAGCCTTCTTGCTGCCCAGCTCTCCTGTCCCGGGAATACCGTGGCCAGAGCCTCTCCAAACAGATCTCACTCTGCCCTGCCCATGCTGAGACCTAGGATGGGACGGAAAATGCCCTCTGATTCACTCTCAGCACAACGCCATCGCTCAGCAACCTTCCAGAAAGCCGTGGGCAAGCTGTCATTGTTCGCTGCCTGGCCTCCTCTCTCAGCCTCCAGCCCCACTTGGCCTGATCCTTGTGGGATCACACGGGAGGTGAACGCAATCCCTTGTTACCCACCCCCATGCATTCTTTCCCACCACCTCATCTTTCTTTTCCTCTAGTCACACACAAAGTGCCCTTGGCCTGCCCTTCTCAGACTGTCTTCCGGTCTCCCACGTTTCCCCCTGTACAATTCTGTAACACATATCGAAATTATCTGCCTGCAGTGTTCAAACGATGACTGGGTTTCTTAAGCGATTTCCATATTCCCTATATAAATTGTGGACATTATCACTTAGTTAAGGTAGAAAGACTGCTAAGAAACTGTCATTTATGAGTCACTGTTTTCTGTCTAGGAACCCTCCTATGAAGATCACAGGGGAGATCGAATCAAGCAACATTTGCCGTTTCTATTACTTTCATTTCACTCACGAGAAAGAGACACTCCGAGAGGCCAAGCCGCTGAAACCCAAACCAGTAACCCTGCAAACCCATGTTTTGTCATGGGTTTCTGACACCTTACTGAGCACATGCTTCGTCTGTGGGGCTTGTTCAAATGTAGATCATGACTCAGAAGGTCTAAAGTGGGTCCTAAGGTTCTGCATTGGTGATGGGCTTCCAGGTGAGAGGAGGCTGTTGCTTTGCAGACCGCAAGTTGAGTAGCTAGGTCTACGCGCTCAGCTGATCTTTCCTTCATGGTGCAAAGGGCGTGCTCAGGCCAGCCCCTTCTGAATGCCACAAAGCCCGAGTCCTGAGTCAAAATGAACGCGCACTGACTCAACAGGAAGACAGGAGGTATTTCCTAAGGTGTGCTCCTTGGACCATCTGCACAGAAGTCCCTGGAATGTCTTCTCACTGCAACTTTCTAGGCATCGCCTCAGTCCTTCCAGACCAGAATTGTAGGAGGTAGGACTGAGAACCTGCATTTATGGCCAGCTTCCCCGGTGCTTAAAATGCACAATCGAGTTTGAGAAAATCTTGAGTAACCTAAGCACTGAATGGATGGAAAGGAAAATGATGATCACGGGGTGTTGCTGAGAAAGCCCTGCAGACAAAGGAGCCCAAGTGACATCTCCCTATGGGCAAAAGGAAGCTTCTTCCTCTGTTATGCAAAAGTGGGGTCAAAGCCGAAAGGGCGAGGCATAACGTTTCAGAGTCAGAAGAGGCCCAACAAAATAGATATTGACAGACAGGCGCTGGGAGACCTCAGGAAAGAAACTGTTCTTTGCTCCGTATGAGGAAGGTATCATTGCATCTTTCTCCTTGAAGAAAAACTTGATGGATATTAAATATTGAATTGATATATACTACACTTTCGATATTGTCTTGGCAGGGTCTACAGAGAAGGGAAATAGAAATAAAGTCTAATGTACAAAGCATTTTTGCCACGTGTGCTAAAAATGATATACATGGCCTCAGAGGGCGTGTAAAGGCAAGGATTATTCATTCCCAGCTCACAGGTGAGAACACCAGGCCCCAGGGAGGGGTAGCAATGCCAGGGCCCAATTCCAGTCTCCAACAGCAAGACCATACTCTTCAACCAGCCCAGGAATCCCCAGATGTGGCTGTGCATCGAGACCACCGAGGAGACCCTCCTCCGGGCCCACTGAGTCAGGACCTTTGGGAGGGAACCTGGTAGCGATCAATCTGTGACTCCGTGTTTGGAAACCACTCAGCTAGATTCAGTGGCAAGTAAAGAGCTTCCTATGATTCAAAGGATCATATGGAAAGAGAAGTAAAGGTATAGGACTCAGGAACCCATTCTGGTCCAAATGGCAGCAGGCACATTTTAGGCACATAGTCTTTGTTTGGAATATAGGTTTTAGAAGTAAGGTGAGATCCTTTATAAGATTTTCTTTTGAAAAATTGGTCAATAGAAAACTTAGCTGAGAACCCAGCTGGTTTTACTAGCAAGCCCTTCAAGGTTAAGAGAAGGACTTGAATTTCTATAACTGCACGATACAGGGAAAGTGGGGGAGGGTGCTACAGTGCTGGGGTTAGGACCAGCTCTGGGTTTAAGTCCTTCACAGCCATGTGACTTGCCCAAGTCAACCACTCTCTGAGATGTTCGACCGCCTTCTCCCTGGAACGTAAAAATGTGGGAAAAGACAAGTGGGAGCAGGCAGCACGTGCTGGGTGCTCTTTACACATTAGCTGGGATCGCATGTGAGGTTCTCGGACGGTGGACTGGTGACAAGGGATGGGAAGTCGTTGACCCTGTCACCGTGGGCCAGGTCCGAAGCAGCTCAGGCTCTGTAGTCTAGCCCTTCGCCAGTGGGTCTGGCTTTCCAGATCAGCAGATGGGGCACCAAATGAGGCAGCGCAATTGAGGGGTTCCCCAGGGACGTAGTGCCTGAAATTGTGTTGTTTTATTATTTGGAGACGGCCCCTTGGAACGACTCGAGCTTCTCTTTGGAAAGTGACAAAGCCCTAATGAGTTGACTTGATTCTCAGTTGTAATTGTTCCTCTGACCAGAGAAAGCACAAGAACATGTGTGGGGGGCTGTGGGGGTGTGGAGAGAGGATGTCATGGGGAGGAGGGGGCACAGAAAAGGGGAGGGAGGCGTGCTGAGGCCAAGTTCTGCAGGCTTCCTGTTTCTCCTGCCCTTGATTTAGCAGCATCAAGTGGTGACATGAACTTGAAGTGCCCAGCAAAGGCAAGAGGTTTACTTACTACCAGCAGACATCTGCCTAAGCCCCCACAAATGGCCCCGAACACAACACAGACATGGAGTTTTTGTTTGCCATTCTCCCCTTTGACCTGGTGAGAGAGAACATTACTCCAGCCAAACCCCAAGGCATTTCCACTCCATGTAGATCCTTATTGCAAAAAAGGAAATGAAAATCTGTTGGAGAACTGAAACTGATAATGGTGCCATCCAAGTGCCAAGGATATAATGTAAGATTCCAGGGAGGAAAGACTGGCTCGAGGAAGGGACTGCTGAAACTGAGAGGGACTCATCACAGAAGGAAGTGTGTGTGGACAGAAGTGGACATTACCGCCCACAGGACACATCCAAATACTCCCAGTCTCGGAGAGGCAGGGGCCAGAGCGGAAGGCCGCCTAATACACAGTCAGTGAGAAGCGAAACAATAGTTTCTGGGGAAGTGCACCGAGGCTAATATGGGAAGTGGCTGACAGCAACGTTCACCCCGGCTTCTTCCAAGACTGCCTTCTTCTTTAAATCCTCACCTGAAGAAATGATTATTGATTTTAGAGAGAGGAGAAGAGAGGGAGAGAGAACCAGGAAGAGAAACATTGGTGCAACAGAGAAACATCGATTGGTTGCCTCTTGTGCCCATGCCCTTGGATCAAACCCACAACCTAGACATGCACCGTGACCGGGAATCAAAGCTGAAGCCTTGCAGTTTACAGGACAGCACTCCAGCCAACTGAGCCATACCGGCCAGGGTGAGAGTGTGTTTTTAATAAAACACAACGGCTGCCACGGCCCTTGTGCCAAATGAAAAAGGAAATGTTGGCCACGCTAACATTGCCTGAATTCTCTGTGCTGTGCCTCTGAATCTAGGTCTCCTTCCGCCCCAACTACCGTGTTTTCAGACCATAAGACACACCTAGGTTTTACAGGAGGAAAATAGAAAAAAAATTTGAAGCAAAAAAGTGGT
Organism: Carollia perspicillata; assembly: GCA_004027735.1. NCBI lineage: Eukaryota > Metazoa > Chordata > Mammalia > Chiroptera > Phyllostomidae > Carollia > Carollia perspicillata. The sequence continues at coordinate 9,203 of PVKM010050424.1, forward strand.
AAAATATTTAATAAGATAAATAACATAATATGTCACCAATGTAAATGTAAAGCTACATTTGGACTACAAGACGAAACCCTATTTCCTCCCAGATTTTTTGGGGAAAAGTGCATCTTACAGTCTGAAAAATACGGTACTTAAATAGAGGACATCTACAGTCAAATCTATTTAAAGTCCTCTCTAAAGTCCTCCTTCTCCCTTTGCCTGGACCTGTGTTCTTTGATCAGGATCCTCCATGTAGGAATTCCCTCACCTACCAGACAGGAACAAAGAAAGCGACACCTCGCCTGATAAGGTTAAGCAAAGGAAGAGAAATCATCCAATGTGGTAAGACTTACTAGGTCAAAGGAAACACACTGATTAAGGCGAAGTGCTGTGAGGTGGCGGCCACGACCTCCTGTTGCATGAGCATCACTGACCGACAGTCCCAGGTGCTGCCACTCCAGACCTACCTAACACGCACTCACACTGGCTTCCTCCCAGGCCACTCCCCAGCCAGCGGCGTACTATTGTCGGCTCATTCCTGCACGACAAGGGACTCCTCTAACACGTGACTCTGGCTAAGCACTCAACTATTGACCTCACCAAAAATTTCTTAAAGCGTTGCTGTAGAACCCACTTCTCTCTCCTCTCCTCTCCTGCACAGGCAGCAGACCTCGCGGTTGGAGGCATCTGCCACTTTCTCCTGCTCCCTTTCCTTGTCCTTCATGGGCATTTCCCCCCAAATCCTGTAGCGTGTCTATTTCCATCTTTGAGGGTGTTGAACAGGGAATCTGTGCTGACCCACACGTAAAATAAAACATGTTAGAAAATCATCACCATCAAAGGAATCTGTGTCAATGAAAGGGCTAACCCAAGACCACACGTGATTACCATGTACTCCAAATGTTACAGATAACTGCTTAAAACCTTTCTAACGGAGATAAGAGAGGTACACCGGGCAGTGCATCCTATCAGCCCAGTTCGTGTTAAAGGCTGGCTTGCTCCTGCAGAATCAGGGCAGGGGAATGATGGATTTAAAATATACAGAGAACAAATCCAAGAGACACAGTACAGGCACTGGAGAAAACCTAGGGGAGCACATTGAAGAGATAAGAGAGAACGAATGATTAAAGAAACAAAAAGATGTTTTCCCTGATTCTGAGGTTAAAAATGTCATCTCCTTGCTCTACATTCTGTAATTCAAGCAGCATCAGGAGCAAGAGGAGCTGAAAGTCACGTTCTCAACTGTTCCAGAAAGACGAGGTCCTAGACAACCCTACCATGAGCTCCAACCTCTGCCAGTCTTGTCAACTTAAGAGCCAAGAACAAGACTCAGAGAGCTAGAGAAGTTATCGTTTTTATTGATTCTTTTCCACTGGATTCCAGCTGTAATGCCGACAGGAAGCCTGGCCCTGAGATCGTCTATTAAGTGACATAGTGGACCATCGGGGAAACACGTGGTCTCAATGTGATGTGCTTTTCCTCTGGATCAGTCTGGCAAGATGGAGGCTGTGATTCTATCCAGATTC
>PVKM010050425.1:0-10734 GCA_004027735.1 Carollia perspicillata
TGAGGAGTTTTAAGGCAACCAGTTCCCAGAGGACACTTATGTATCACTTACGTTTTTACCATCAAGAATCAAGAGACTCGGTTGAATATAAGGGGCAATCTATGCATGCATATCTGTGGATTGGTATATGTACGTATATATCTGCTTCATCCGTCAGTTGAAAGGACCTGGAAGTGATGACACCCGAGTAAAAAGAAAGTACACTCAGCTCCCAGATCTTGACCTCTATTATTTTGCTCTAATAAAAGAAGCCAGGACTTACTGGAGAAATAGCTGATTCTAGGGTGGGGTAGGAAAATTAGCCTGGAGGGTCAGAAATTTAAAAGAGTACTCCCTCCAAAATATAAGTAACAAAAATCAGAACCACAGTTATGGGGCTATGTCAAACAAACACCAGAGCCAACTGAAAGAGTTATCAGTGTCCAAAGGAAGGACAATTTATCAACAAAGCAAGCGAAATAGTACTAGATTCTAGCTCAAAGTATGGAATTAGTATCGATGAGTTCATAATGATATAAATAAATTATTTGAATAAATAACAAGTATTGAATAAATGTATGGGCAGATTAAACAAATTTCCTATGCAGAATTTCATACAATCACCACCAGGGAAGTGAAGAATAACTCCCCACGTTTTTAGTTTGAACTGCACATTGTCTTCCTTCTAAAGAGTATAGTATGTAAAGGAAAGAAAAATAATAGCTTCCCACAGGATAAACCTGTCAGCACACCTTACCTATGGTGATCGAGGTTTAACATTAACAGAAGTAAGTTATGTTGATACTATGTACTCTTGACATGATGTGATGAGAAGTACACTTTATCTCTGGGGAAAGTCTCCCAATAACACATTACCTCCTTCTGATTGTAATAAAAACATTAGAAATTTTCCAACTAATGCTTATTGTGACAAATGAACCATAGTAACATAAGATGTTGACAATGGGGGAACTTGATTTGAGTTATATAGGAACCCTATTAGTATCACAATACTTCTGGAATTCTAGAACTGTTCTAAAATTAAATATTAGAAATTATAACAATATATTGCTGGATTTATAAATATGTAGAAATAAAATGTATGAGAGGAATAGCACCAAGTATAAAAGGAGGAAAAAAGAAGTATGCTATGGTTATGTTCTCATATTAAAATGAAGTTTTTTAAAATCATTTTAGAAAACTAAACTGATCCAAAACAGACAAAAACAAAAGAAATGAAAAGTAAAAAAGACCATATGGTCCCAAAAGAAAACAATAGTAATGTGATAGTTTGAACCAGGCACATCAATGATTACATTATGTTCACAGGATCTAAACAGTTGAATAGAAGTTAAAGATTTTCTTCATTTTTTCCAGTTTTGTTAAGACGTATTTGACATATGACATTATGCAAGTTTAAGGTGTACAAGACAATGATTTGATATATGTATATATGTTGAATTGGTTACCACAATAAGTTTAGTTAACTTCCATCATCTTACATAGTTAAATTTTTTCATAATAGTGAGAACTTTTCAGATCCACTCTCATAACAACTTTCAAATATGAGTACAAAAAAGCATTGTTAGCTATAGTCATTATGTTGTACTTTACCTCCCTGGAACTTATTTATCTTGTATCAGAAAGTTTGTACCTTTTGATAACCTTCACCCAATTTTGACCAACCTACCACAACCTCAGCCAGCCACATATCTGATTTCTGTGTTTATGAGTTTAGTTTTTTAGATTTCACATGTAAGTGAAATCACACAGTATTTGTCTTTTTCTCTCTTGAGTTATTTCATGTAACATAATGCTCTCAAGGTTCATCCATGTTTTTACAATGGCAGGACTTCCTTGTTTTTTTATGGTAAGTAAGTATTCCTCTGTGTGTGTGTGTGTGTGTGTGTGTGTGTGTGTGTGAGAGAGAGAGAGAGAGAGAGAGGGTTTGTGTAACATTTTCTTTATCTATTCATCCAGTGATGGACATTTGGGTTTCTTCTATGTCTCAGCTGTCATAAAAAGTGACACAATGAAAATGCGGGTGCAGATATCTGTTTGGGATGCTGATTTTGTTTCCTTCAAGTATCTACCACTCCAGACACAGGATTGTTGGATCAAATGGTAGTTTTTCTTTTAATTTTTTGAGAAACCTCAATACTATTTTCCATAGAGTCTGTACCACTTTCCATTTCCAACAACAATGCACAAATGCTCCCTTTTCTCCATAGCCTCACCAGCATTTGTTATTTCTTGTATTTTAGATGATAGCTATTCTAAAAGGTGTGAGGTGGTATGTCACTGTTGCTTTGATTTGCATTTCTCTGATAACTAGAGATACTGAACATTTTATCATGTACTTGTTGGCCATCTTTTATGTCTTTGGAAAAATGACTATTCAGTTCTTCTGCCCAATTTTTAGTCAGGTTCTTGTTTCTTCTTTTTGTTATTCAGTTCCTTATATACTTTGGATACTAGCACCTTATTGGTGTGTGATTTTCAAATAATTTCTCTCACTCCACAGCTTGCTTTTTCATTTTGTTGATTATTTCTTTTGCTGTACAGAAGATTTTTAATTTGATGTGACTGACATTTTTATTGTTGATTTTGTTGCTTGTGTCATATTCAGAAAACTCATTGCCAAGGCTGATGTCAAGAAGATTTTTGCCTATGTTTTCATCTATGAGGTTCAGTGTTTCAGGTCTTACATTTATGTTTTTAATCATTTTGAATTAATTTTTTTGAGTGGTATAAGAGTCTAGTGTAATTCTTTTGGATGTGAATATCCAATTTTTCCAGGACCATTTATTAAAAAGACTCCCTTTCTCCCATTATGTGTTCTTAGATCCCTTGTCTGATATTAGTTGTCCAGGTATGTGTGGGTTTACTTCCAGGCTCTCACTTCTGTTCCTTTTGTCTATATATGGCAATTTTTATGCCAGTACCCTACTGTTTTGATTACTATAGGTTTGTAGTATATTTTGAAATCAGGACATGTGATGTCTCCAGCTTTGTTTTCTTTTTTTTCCAGGATTGCTTTGGTTATTCGTGGTCTCTTGTAGTTCCACACAAATTTTAAGATTTTTTTTTCTATTTCTGTTAAACATGTCATTGGAATCTCAATAGAAAGTGCATTGAATCAACAGATGGCTTTGGGTAGTATGAATATTTTAACAATATTAAGTCTCAATCTATGAACAGGAGGTATCCATCCATTAATTTGTGTATTTAGTGTCTTTCATGAGTGTCATAGTTTTCAGTGTAGAGATCTCAACTCCATAAAGTTGACACTATTTTCCAGATACAGAAAAATTTTATGCCTCAGTGAAAAGTCTCAACCATGCAGTTATTAGAGGGTTGATGTTGGTTTATCAACCTCAGATAATGGATTGGAATATCCTTGAGATTGGATCAGGTCAACAAAGGACCATAGATCACTAGACCAGTGGAGAATGGGATGTGGGACACAAAATTTTTGTTTTTCTTATAATAACATGATATCACCTATTCCAAATAATGGAGGAAAAAATAACCAGATTTGGCCACTGGAACCAGCCAAGGGGGAAAAAAGGAAATTGCTAAATTCTGTTCTCTCTTCACCCCTACCAAACAACCCTTACCATAAGCTAGAAAACTCAGATTCCTTTCTGATTCCACTGTTCTTTTCTGGAGGATTTTTTAAAATTAAATAATAGAGTTTACTTTTAGAGCAGTTTTAAGTTTGTAGACAATTGAGCAAATTGTAGAGAATTCTCACATGACCTCTTCCCTATTGTTAACACCCTGCTTTGGTATGATACCTTTGTTACAATTGATGAGCCAATGTTGAGATACTGTTGTTGACAGTTTACATGAGTGTTCACTCCTGGTTTTGTACATTCTGTGGGTTTGGAGAAATGTATAATGACATATATCCATCATTATGGTATCATACAGAGTAGTTTCACTGCCCTAAAAATCTGCCTACTCATCCCTCCCCCAAATCCCATCTCAACCTGCAACCACTGACCTTTTTACAGCTTCTATGGTTTTTGCTCCTTCCAAAATGTCATGTCATTAGAATAATATATAGTATGTAGCCTTTTCAGGTTGACTTCTTCCACCTAGTAATATGCATTTAAGATTCCTCCATGTCTTCTCACGGCTTGATAGCTCATTTCTCTTTTGACGCTGAATAATATTCCAGTGCTTGGATGTACCACAGTTTATTTATCCAATCACCTATTGAAGGGTATCTCAGCTGCTTTCAAGTTTTGGCAATTATGAATAAAGTTGCTATAAACATCTGTGGGCAGGTTTTTGTGGATTCCACTATGTTCTTCAATCCTCATATCCAGTCGGTTACAAGATACTGGATTTTCTACTGCAAAATTTCCTCTCTATTTCTACGATGCTTGTGTTTGTCTTAGTCTTTATAACTTTTTACCTGTATGAATGCAATCCTAATTTCACCCAATATTTACTAATCACCTAACTCTTGCTTAGACCCATGCTAGTCATGGGAGAAACACCATCACAGAAAATATAACCATGGTCTCTCCCTTATGATATTATGCATTATGGTTAATAGTGTCCAGTATTTAAGTAATGGTAAATACAATGGTAAGGAAGAACAGTGACTTATGAAAGTCTCTAGAAAAGTCATATATTCTGAACTTTAGATATTAGGCTTCTGGGAAGAATTAGTTCTAATCTAAAATAAGAAAGATATAGTAAGAGTAAATTAGCCAGAGCAAATGAAAAGACCTGAATATTTTTTAAAATGTAAAAAAAAGTGCAACAAACTGAAAATTATTTTATAATATGCCATAATAAAACACTTAAAAATAAAATACAAGAAAAAACAATGTAAACATTATTTTTCTCCCAAGGATGTATGCATGCCGTGTGTGTGTGTGTGTCTCCAAAAATGGAATTTATTTATTAGAAATTGTGTGTTTATTCTTACAGATTTAAACTTCAGTCACCTTCAAAGTAGTCCACATTTGATGCAACAAATCTATCAAGACTGCTCAAAACAATGTTTGAACTCATTGATTTTGATAGCTTTTAGTGTTTCTGCTGTTGTTTGTTTCACCTCTTCCACATCAACAAAACATTTCCCTTTTTTCATCTGGAGAAACAAAAAAAGTCACTTGGGGCAAGATCAGGTGAATAGGTAGTATGGGGCGTGGGGTTCATGCTGTTTTTGGTCAAAAACTGCTGAACACTCAGTGTGGTCTTGGCAGGTGTGCTCATAACTCACCCATCATGAAATGGGAAACGTGTTGAACGAGTCTTCCAAAAACATTCACTGAAGCTGAATGCACCCTCTCACTACACCACCAGTTGCTAGACTGATACAGATGGGTTCCTAAAACACTCACCCAACAAGGGAAACTTGTACTATAAGGGGCCCACACTCCAGAAGATAATTCCAGTTTTGGGGAGGGGTCTCCTCTTGTATAAATACATGTACACATACATATTTATGACTACAGTCATCCACTTCTTTAGGAACACATGTGTGGTTGGCTATCTGGTGAATTGTGTATAGCCAAGACATTTCTTTATATCTAGAAAGAATTTTGGAGGTAAGTGAATGCAAATCATCCACTTGCAGGAATAACTTGGAACCATGTAGAAAATCAACAAGGTAGCCATGGCAAGGGTCTTCCTGTGTTTGCCAACAAGCAAGAGGCAGTGCCATATGCTTTCATGTGCATTATCCCAGGAGGGCAGTGCCATGTGCTCACACATATGTCACCCTTCTTGGCCTTCTATAGGGCAGTGTCCCGAGGGGTATGCTGAAAGGGGAAAGAGAAAGCAGCCACCACATGAGTATTAGGGTGTGGTGTGTTTTTTGCGATGACAGATTTTATTAGACCATCACTTCAGTTGGCAAGCACCCAGAACAGCTGCTTTCCCCCAGGAGAAAAGGTCTTTGTGATACTACAAAATCTCCCCAGTAAGTGAGACAGTGGAGTGAAGGTGATATGCCCTTTGGGAGTGGACTTTTCCTTCTTAGAAAGGCCTGAGGAAAAGGCAGGAATTATATCTAAAACTTAACAGTCACAGAATTTTGTTCTCACTCTCCCTCCTTTGCCATTAAGTTCTTATAAAATAGATGAACATCTATTTACATTTAACTGAAATCCTTCATATTTAAAAGAGCCAGGCTAGAAGAATAGCAATTTAAAGAACTCTGTTGCTGGAAATGTGTTCCATTATAATTTAGTGATTAAGTATCTATGCTGTTTAAGTATCAAAGTTGATTTCTGACTTCTCAGGTCTGTATCAAGGCTGTACACATGTTGGTTTGGGCCATTTTTATGTTCTATATCCCCAGGAAGTGGAAAGCATTTCGCAAAATCATAGAAAGTGACTCATCATGATTCACAGGCTCTGAGGAGCCTGCTGAAAAGTCACATGGTTTCATTTATCTTGAATGCAGACATCAGGAATAAATGAAAAGCATATTGTAGAGCAGATCTCCAAGTGTGTGTTTCTTAGCTATATTTTCTTCATAAAATCTATAAATGCATTAATTTATCTATATTTAATACTACATTTGGCTCTTTCAAAAATTAATTCACTCAAGTATATTTGAAGAATTAATAAAATTCTGTTAAGCTTATATTTGCCAATCAGTGTACATGGAGAAAATGCCAAAGTTTCATAAATCCATTTCCAACAATTGTAATTAATGAAATATAATTATTTAGTTCATTTTTCAATGCTTTCCTTTACATTCCTGCTTCTCTCAAAAAACATAAGATTAAAAGAGTAATAAACTTAATAATTATGATCAATAATTGAATCACAAGAGAAAAGGTTGAATCTCAAAATGAATTAGTTTTGCTATTTTTAGGCAAAAATCATCATTGGAAACTCGAAAGCTATTATCTGGGTTTTTACTAGAAAAAAAAATGTAGTACTATCCCCTATTTTGCATGTATAAGCTAAAACTCTTAGGGAGGGTTTTTTTTTTTTTTTTTTGCTTTGTTTTTAAAACTATTCCCAAGTTTCTTTAGAAATTTTCTTCCATTTTTCTCTTTCTCCAATTCAACCCCCAAGCCCTGCCTCCAATTTGGCATCTTTCCCTTGATGGGAGCTCGGGGTCCTCATGGCCTGTATTCCCTTTCTATGAAAACCTTCCCTCTTAAAAGTATGTATCGGTCTCATTTTCTCTGGAGAGTAAATTACTGATAGAAAGTGTGTAATGCCTCTTTGTGGCAGCTGTACTTTAGTATGGGGGCTAGACGGTCTTAATACTGAAGGTAGAAGCTTTTTCAAGGTTGGTGATAAGAGTAGGAGTTTGTCTAAAATCCTAACTAATAATTATCTAGCCTTCTTATAAAACTCTATGAAGTAATATAAAATAATATACATTCAGATAGTTTTATCAACATATATACCTACATTCTTTGCATTCAAAAAAGTTCATAAACTCAAAATTTTATAAAATATGTATTTTTTTCTGTCGCCTGAGGGCCATATTTTCTCAGCCAACATGGCAATTTTGTTCTGAGTGGTTCCAATTTTCACTAGGTAAATTTAGTTATTTTATGATACATGACCATCTATCTACCATAACATTATTTTTTTTAAAGAACAATAAAAAGTGCTAGGAAAGGAAAAGCAACTCAGGTGGACAAAAAACAGACTTCCTAACATACTCAGTATGATTACATAGCAATAAGGAAAAGATCATTGCATCTCACCTGAAAAAGCTCAGTTGGCCAGCCCAATGCCCATTTTGTGCACTGCGTCATGACTCCAACGCTGAGTGGTAAACATGGCATCCATCTCACTATTGGCAAGAGTATGAACATGTGAAAGAAGCTGTTGCATCACACAGCCTGGAATGTTTTCTCACTGCAATCTGACTTGCTCAGATATTACTGTGACCGAGTAAACAGGAAGTCACTCCAGACAAATATCATCAGAGCATCCTGTTCCTACAATACCTAGCAGAGTTTAGTAGGTAAAAACAATACTTTGAGAGGTTCTGTCCATTGAAAGTCAAAAGGCTTTGACAATTTCTCATTAACTTCTATCTGGTCTCTCAATAAACCAAATGGAAATCAATTTTCTGAGTTAGAATTTGATCTCAGAGTTCAAGGCACTATGACACAGATGCTTAGAAACCAAGTTCAAAAGAGGAAAAGAGGATATAAAATACCTGGAAGATAAAGAGATTCAAATGCTTAAAGTAAATCACTATGGCAAATATAGGTTTTTCTAAAATTAAACCCAAACATGGCAAATTTCAGAATATCTCCTGCATCCTTCCTCTGACTCTGACAAAGAGAGATTAGAGGGCCAACGATGTTCTCGAAATAGTTGTACCAGCTTCTATTCTCAAAATCGAGAGTAGAAATCAATGTAAAAAACTGAATTTATGAACTTGATTTCGAGCATTACTTATTTCAAAAGAAAATTCAACCCAAAGAATTTCAAAACTTATGTCCACACAAAAACATGCACACAGAGGTTTCTCACAGCTTTATTCATAATTGCCAAAACTTGAAAGCAACTATGATGCCCTTCAGTAAATGGATGAACACGCTGATATACCTTCAAACAATGGAGTGCTAAAAAGAAATGAATGACCAAGCCATGAAAATACATGAAGGAAACCTAAATGTGTATTACTAAGCGAAGGAAGTCAATCTGAAAAGCTAAACTGTATGATTCCAACTATAAGACATTTTAGAAAAGGCAAAACTATGGCAACATAAAAAGATCAGGGGTTTCCCTGGGAGGAGAGGGGAGAACTATTCGGCAGAGTACAGAGGATTTTTACAGCAGTAAAACAACTCTGATGTTTGTATGATGGACATATTTCATTGAGTATAGAATATACAACACCAGGTAAACTGTTTTAGTTGATTGTGATGTATCAATGTAGATTCATCCTTGATAAAAATGTACAGTTCTGGTGAGTGATTTGATAATGGAGAATCTATGTATGTGTTGGGATAGGTGGTCTACTGGAAATCTCTGTACCTACCTCTCAATTTTGTTGTAAACCTAAAAATGCTCTAAAAATAACCTTTAAATTTTTTAAAAACTATTTGAATATTCAGAATTAGGGTTTAAGAAATATATCACTCTATGATCTGCATATTGAAATGTTATTTAGGCATTAAAACAATGATGAAGATTTGTATTTGCTGGCCTAAAAAATATGCTGTCTTAGTAGTATAAAGGGAAAAAAGTAAACTTACACAAAAACCATGTAATTCACAATCCCACTTTTATTTAAAATATGTGTGTTAGGAGAAATATATACATGGTATTTCTATATGGCATGTTTTCTTACAGGTGGTTTTCAACATTTTTTAATAATATATGCTTTTCTGTGTTAGCTGGATTTTTACAATGACATATTTATATTAAAAATGGTATGTTTTTTATTATAGCTATAATTGAAAAATAAACCTATTTTCATTTTTAATATAATTTAAAAAATTAGTAATTCATGAGGGAAAAAATAACTCCAGTTTTAGAACATTTGGAATCTTTTTCCTTCTTTCTTTCTATACTCATGTTCTTTCTGATTCTCAAGATAAAAATCAACTAATCAATATATAAAGTCACTGGGCTACTATGAATGGTCATCATGATTGCCTGAGTTCATTGTGCAACCGTTCCTGTGGTCTAAAAAGAGTCTGATCCTTTATTTATCCCAACAAATGTCCTTGAGAAGGATGCTCATTAGCCCAGTTTGGTTTATACTACCTTCTCTGGAGGCAGTGATTGTAACCAGAGGTAATCGTACTATCCAAGAAACAAGGTTGCTAAGACCCAAACACTTTGGGAGAAGCAGGTCATTTTCAGAGAAAAAATAATTGTCAATTAGATTGTTGTTCAAGGCAGCTAATAATGGCTCTGTTCTTGGCCTTATATTTTTCTCAATGGAGAATAAGAGTTGAAGATAGTCTCTGATTTACACAAGCTTATAATCCTGTTAGGGAAGAGAACAACATTAATATCATCAGTATTGACATCTAAATAATTAGATTTTTTATAAAGAGTTCTAAAAATAAACTGTTATACAGTTACCTGGTACTTTATAATGTGTAGAAACCTCATTAAAGTATTGAAATGGCAGGTCACATCATTTCCTTTATCAATAGCATTCAAAGAAATACAGAAAGATTTTCAAAGTATACTTTCTGATTTTAATGTGGACTGCATAAAGTAATTGTCTGTTTAATAAAATGGAAGGGTCCTGATATTTGGAGCTATACAGTTGTAGTAATGTGAAGAGGGATTTAGTTTGTGAATATCATATAAAATAAAATACGCTAAGACTGACATATGATAATATAACCACATGTTAATCAATTTCTTAGCCAGTGAAACAAAAATTTAGTAATATTATACATTGTTGAATGCTTTCTTTGGTTTCGAGATGCTAAACATTAGCCTTGAATACACGTGTAATAAAAACTCCTGTAGGTTACTTTGCAAATAACCTCAGCTCTAGTACAGCTTGTGATATGTCATGTTAAGAAGAAAAAAAGTATCTGGAATTGACTTCTATAATTTCTGCCCTAAAACTGAGCTATCATTGTAGAGCCGGGCTCCCCAACCCCCTGGGCTGGGGGTGGGTACCAGTCCATGGCCTGTTAGGAATCAGCTGCCCAGCAGGAGGTGAGCGGCAGAGTTGTGAGCGAAGCTTCTTTAGAATTACTGCCTGAGCTCCTCCTCCTGACTAATAGCCCCCCACCCCACAATTTTTTACGTTGTCTTCCATGAAACTGG
>PVKM010050426.1:0-10712 GCA_004027735.1 Carollia perspicillata
TCTGTGACTGAGGATAGTGGCACCGCAGGGCTTGGCTTGTGATGGAGGTGTGAGGGCTTCCGTTGAAGAGCTGGGTGAGGGGTTGACTCCCTAGAGTTGGTACGATGTGGTGACCGAGGACCTGGGTGGCCAATCTGGCCCGCCACTGGAGGTGGCGTGTTAGCTGCCCACATACCGGGTGAAAGATTGGAATCCTAATTCAGAGGAAAAAATAGGAACAGTAGGAAAAGCATCTGAGGTACCCTCAATCAGCTCTTATTTTTCAGATTAGGAATCTAGGTCCAGAGAGGCTAAATAGTTTGTCTGAGGCCACCCAGTTAATGAGTGGGATTAGAACAGAGGCCCAGGCAGAGGGAGCAGGCATGTAAGGGTGGCTGGGTCTCCCGACCTGGCTGTTGCCGGGGGAGCACTGTGTCTCACTGTGCCTGTCCTCCCCTTGCAGTCACCATCTTTGCTACAAACAGGGACATGTACCTGGCTTGGAAGGACCCTTGGAAAGCAGAGAGCTTGGTCTGGGGACTCTGTCCTCGTCACCCTCTGTGGCACCATGGTGAAGTGTCCTCAGTTATCCTGCTTTAGGATCTTCATCTGTGACTGTGGGCATGCCTGAGTGGCAAGGAGTTTGTGTACTGGCTGTGACCTGCTGTGGGCAAGGCTGTTCCCACACCCCCCAGGACCAGGCTGCGACACCCCCTGGGGCGGCCAGATGAAGGAGCCGCTTCCTGAGCACAGTCCCTCCGGCTTCCCTGAAGCCCTGGGTCTACTTGCGGAGACCAGACTGGCACACGGGCTCTCACAGGCTTAGTGCTAGCAGGTGTCTGCCAGGTCTTTGAGTTCAGTCGCCTCGCGTTTGAGATGAAATGCTGTGGGAGCCACAGGACAAGGCCCAAAGCTAGGTCACCAGCGGGTGCTGTTCTTATTCAGCTTGTGTTACCTGCCCTTTGGCCCAGCACCTGAGGAACTGCCCGGAGAGCCCTGCCCATCCCCTTTGTGTGGAACACCCCGGGTCCATACTCCAGCCCTGAGCCGGGGGCAGGTACTGAGTGGACCCTGGTGTCTGGGGGGTCCTTTGTGCTCAGGACAGGAAGCCAGTGGCTGTGGCCCCAATGAGCTGGCCCCCACCTTTCCAGCCCTCTCCTCTTTCAGCCTGCGCAAGTGTTAAATACAGCATCAAATTAAGCAAAATTAAATACATTTCCATGCAGCATTTTTCTCTTGACTGAATCAAACAATGTGGTTGCCATAGGAACAGCCTCTTCTAAAAAGGTCACCTGCAAGAAACTGTGTTTTAGGTACAACTCAAGGAGATTATGGGGGATTAACTCATTTTATACATATATATTAAATATATATTTTTTTCTTTAAAGAGGCTGTTAGGAAGGAATCATATCCAACTGAGCTGGAAGATACCCACAGAAAAAATTTTAAGTCCCTGATAAAGGACTTTTTTTTCCTTTCCATTTTTTTTTTAACCAGCATGCAGTGGGGGTGATATCTGAAATGGCGACTCTGTGTTTTTACTTGGCTTTAATTAAACCTCAGTCGGGGCTGAGAAATGTGGCGAAGCGAGATAATTGCACTATTCCCAGTACAGTTTTTAAACTCCGGCTTTGATATGCACCTCGTGACAGCCTGAACCTGCACCCAGACTCGTGGGGCTGCTTGGAGCTCAGCTTCTAACCACCCCTCTTAACCTGCAGGCATCCGGGGAGTGGCCTCCAAGATCCGAATGGGGAATTAGCCCTAGGGGGGTTGTGGGGGGGCAGACAGGCCCAGGCCCTCTGCACCAAGGCAAGGGGAGGCCGAGACCCCTCTAGAAAATTCCTCTCCACGTAGGAGAGCTCTCCGTCAGCCTTCAGTATCCAAAATGCTGGGGAAGGGCAGACACGAGCCAGGCTAACTCAGAGAGACAGTAGGATGGGTTTTCTCCAGCTTTTCTATAGTTCAGAGAGGAACTGGACTCTCTTGAGGAAATCCTTCCTGGGTTTGAATTAAAATGAGCTGCCTGGTGCAGGGTCCTTTGTGAGTGTCACGGGCAATTGGAAGGGCAATAGGTGTTTCTACTCTGTGCTCTGTGTAAAACTCCTGGCAGGGTCCTCCCAAGGAGGAGGCTCTAAGTCTCACAGGCTCGCACGCCCCACACGGCCCCCCTGCGCTCCATGCGATGCCCCCAGCCCAGCCAGCCATGACACAGGCATGGCAAGTTGGATCTGGCTGTCCCTGGTGCGCAGACGACAGACGTCCACAGCAATTGAGGTGGACAAGAATAGTGCCCGGCCCTTACCTCCCACCCACTCAATCTTGCTGGCTTTCCCAGGCAGCCAAGAGCAGGTCTTTTGTTTTCAGCCAGGAGGCTGAAGGTCTGCAAGCAGATAAGGCAACAGAGCAAACTGGGGTCTCAGTGACAGCACTGGCTTCCTGGGAATGAAATGCATAGCCTTTCTGGAGCCAGGGGCTGCTCCCACTTCGGGGAGTTTGCAGAAGTCGCTGGTCCAGCCAACAACCCGCACTCTCACATCAGTGTCCTCTGGAAAGCAGGGCACTTGCTAGGGCCAAGCTTCCCTGCTGGGCCTGTGAGCATCGGGGGCCAGCTCCAGCTCGGACCTACCCTGGGAAGAAAGGCACGGAAACCCTGGGACACATACACACATGATCCCGTCAAATAGGATTCCAGCAACGTGCAGACCGGTGCAATGTATACAAATCTCCTTAGAAATGCTCCTTCGAAGGTTTCCTGGTGGCTGACCCGCCACCACGTAGAACTTCCCCTTTCTAAATTTATCGAGCTGCTGTGCCTGAGATTTTCTTGTATTTGTCCTCAGGTCCCCAGAGGCCATTCCCTCCTCTTTATTCACCCCAGTGCCAGACGCTGTAGACTTGCGTAGTGTGGTCAAGAGTGAGCACTTAACGAAACGGGCAGGCCTGGGCTTGAGTTCAGGCTGGCCACTTGTTGAGTGCCTCTCTTTTGTTGTCTGTCAGGTGGGGATTATAATAGCCACCGTCTTGAATAATTCTCCAGTTGTCCTGAAGATTAAATGAGGTGACCCGAGGGAAAGTATCTGGGTAGCGTTAAGTGCTCCATGGATGTTTGCTGAATGTTTCAGGAGCACGACTTCCGTACGAAACAAACCATATGTTTCCTTTGCTGTGAAATCCAACTTATCGGCCCAGGGACACTGCAGAGATTAAAGAAGCAACAGCAATTTCCAGCTCTAATCCTTAATGCAACCACTAGGGTTTTCTCGACGCTTAAGAAAAGCAAATCTACAGTTATCCAGGAAGAATTTTATTTTTAGAACAATTCGGCCTCTGAAGTCACGTGCACCCATGAAACAAGGTCCTGGAGTGCCTGACCAAACAAGAGGACCCAGAAAAAGATCACTGTCCTGAGTGGGGCACACCTAGCCCTGGAGTTACCCCGATCCCCTCATTTCCCCATTTAGGACAAGGTGCAGCCACTGTCACCAGGGACAGTGCTGTCACAGGTGCTCTGTAAGAGGTCTGCCTGCATTCCTTTTCCTGTCTGGGGTCGCCCTGCTCAGCTTGTCAAATAAGAACCCCTCAAGTACCTTCCAAGATGGTGGTGAGGAGGGAGGACCTCTCTGCAGGCTGTTGGTGTGCTGACTGTGCAGTCAGATCAAATTGGTGTGAAACCGGCCTCTGCCGGTTGTTGACCTTGGGCTTCTTACGGCCTACTCGAACATCACTTCCCTATCTATAGGGACTATCCCACTGTTCATCTCACAGTGTCTTTGCCACGTTTAGCTGAGAGAATATTTGTGAAGTGCTCATATTTATCGTTACATGTGCTTGGCAAGGAGCGGACCCCCCTGGAATGGTTGACCCACCCCCAGAGTCTCCAATTCTGTTGGTCTGAGACAGGGCCCGAGAGTTCATATTCCTGACCAGGCTCTGAGTCATGATGCTGGCCTGGGACCACACTTTGAAAAGCACTGATCTCTGCAACCCAAAGAGAGGAAAATATTTGACCATAATCCGTTAACTTTGTACCTTACCTGCATCCAAACTCATTCATGCAGGCTCCCAAGTGAGTTCAGAGGGTTGGCTTACCCAGACTACTTCTCTCCAGTAGGACCTTTGGCAGTGATGGAAATGTTCCATATCTGTGCCGCCCAATTTGGTAGCACGTGGCAATCGAACGCTTGAAATGTGACTGGTCCAACTGACGAACTGAGTTTTACATTTAAACTGAAATAACCACACGCGGCTGATGGCTGCTATGTTGGACAGTGCGGACTAGAGACTTGTAGGTCTAGCGGAGAAAGGGCATGTCTGTTAACCAGGAGGACACGTGGTTGAGTGGAGGACGCCTCAAGCGCTGAGACGGGGTCAAGACTCAACCCCACAGCCATCGCTCCTTCAGTGGGTTCCCTCCATCTGAAGACCTTCTCTGGGGTCGAAGGGCCGAGTAACGATGCCCCCCTTCCCTCATACACAGAATGTCTAGGAATACCTCTCTCTGGAGGGGTCATGGGGCACCTGAAACAGAGGAAGTGTAGGATTTCCACATAGAGGAAATGTAATAGACTTCTTAGGGACAGTGGCAGAACAGCCGTGTGCCTGGGCAATGACTTGTATGTCCCCGGGATAGAAGACAATAAAGCCATTTTCTGGGAGGAAATAGGGATCAGAAGGCAGCATGATTTGCCCAGGGCTAGGAGATGGAGGAGCAGAAGGGTCAGTCTGAAAGGAAACATCAGCTGACATAAGGCATCTAATCACCTAATGTTTCAGGAGCAACTTGAAAGAAACGAACCAACTCTTCAGGTGGTAGAGAGTGAGAAAGAAGAGAATGATGTTTGTGGCTGGTTGGAGAGATGCTAATTCGGGGCATTCCTGTGAGTGGGGAACCAGTTAAGTGTTGCTATTCAAGAGTCACCCTTGCTCTGGCCAGGTGGCTCAGGTGTCTGGAGCATCGTTCTTATACGCCAGGGCTGCAGGTTCAATCCCCTGTCTGGGCACATGGAGGAAGCAATCAATGAATGCATATATGGGTGGAACAACAAATCAGTGTTTCTCTCTCTCTCTCCCCTGATACTCTCTCTCTCTTAAAAAAAAATACTTAAAAGAAAAAGTCACCATGATGCCATTTGCCCTAAAATCTCCCGTCTCGTACTGTTCGTGCTTGGCCTGGGAGATACAACATGGCAGCTAACGTTATCGGTTCTGAGCGTCTCAAAGATCTGGTTCTGAACTGGCTGTAACCCTTAAGAGCTGCGGGACCTTAGGCAAACCAAATAACCTTGGTCTCTCCATCCTACAGGGGAATAATAATGGTACGCATCTCCAGGGCTGTTTTGAGAATTAAACAAGATCACCATTCTCGTGTTTCACATGATGCCTGGCCCACGGCAAGTGCTTTTTAGGTGGCAACTATTATTATGTTCCACACCTCCTGACTTCACTCCCAGTCTCAGCACGGGCTGGCTCCACGGGCAATCCCATCAGGCAGTGTAGGGGTCAGACTCTGGTGGCCCTTCCCTGAGTGAGTCCCTAGGGGCAGGAGTGTTTCACCTGGTGCCCTCCCCTGGGGAGAGGTGCCCTCTCAGCCCGTAGCCCCCAGGGCTGAGGTTTAGCCTCTAACCACAACCATGATGGACTGTGGCGTGTGTTTGCGCCAAGACACAAGAAATAGCTTCACCAGAGACCAACTTAAGCCCGGCCTGATTTAGTGCCGAGAAAATGACAGCTGCTGCGCTCGGCTGGCTTCCACCCAGCAGAAGGCTATTTTTTGCAAATAAAATGGTAACTTGCTAATCAGAAAGATAAATTAAGAAGCATTAAGATAATGATGGTCTAATCACCGTCCACACAGAGAATTGTTGGAGTGAACATCCAGGCTACCGAGTGCTCGTGCGCGGTTGGTGATTATTTGTATTGTGAAGGGAATGATGTCTTCCAGGCCTGGAATCAATCTCGCTCAGGAGACCCACAGGCTGGCCTCCTCTGGGAGAGGACACCGGGGACTTTTGGAGGTCATCCGATCCTTTGGCCGCCCCCACCTCCAGGTCTCAGCAGCTTTCCCCAAACCATTCTTCATTTATGGCTTGTCCACCTCTGGGTCCGCAGCTTCGGTGAGGGTGCTGCTTGCAGCCAGCCCTCTAGGCCCCTGGGGCCCTTGGGGACTGACTGCGTTGGGATCCACTCTGGTTTGAGAGCAGCGGAAGGGGCTCCATCAGGGGGGAGCCGGCCACTGAGCAGAGAATAGAACCCGGGCTTCCCCTCATGCTTTCTGTGGGCTGCTGGATGGAAATGCTGTCTCCTAGCATCCTGGAGTCTGGGGCCTTCTAGCCAAGGGGACCTGGGGGCAGAGGGTGGTTTGTGCAACATCTCAGAGGCAGAACCGAAGCTGCAGCTCAGGCTGCTGCTCCTTCTCCCTGATCGGACAAGGAGCTTTCGGAAACCAGATTCCCTGTTCCATCCCGACACCTGGCTGGGGATTAGGGCATCAGATGGTGGGCAGAAATGAAACTGAGTAAGTAAAGACGGCCCAGTCTGCAGTCTTGACAGGTAGGCTGAGGGGTTTGGGTTTGCTCTGATGTTGGGTTATAAGTCATTTGATTTGGCTTAAGCTTCAGCGTAGCCTCACCTAGAGCCTCCTCTGTACAACAGGGGATAACAGGTGACCTAACCCACAGGTTTGCCGCGAGGCTTCTGTGCAAGGGATGCATTTCAAAAGCTCGCCATCTTACTGGGGATGAATGCAGCAGCGCGGGGCCCTCAGTCTCTGCGCAGTGGGGTCCTGGGGCCAGCTGGTACCCATTTGCAAGAGCTGATGTTAAATTTTCAAGAATTTGGCCAAAAACAGCCATGATTAGAATTAAATGACGTCCACTTAAATGTAAGTTATAGGTGGAAGCAAAGGTGTGGGTGCTCTTGTGGAATGGCGAGGTTTGCCTTCGGGATGGTGACCGATTCTGGAAATCGACAGCGGTTGTGGTTGCACAGCGTGTGAATGGACTTGGTACCAAAGTGTGCACGTAAATGTGTTTTGATTAAGGCACAATTGACACACAACATGTCGCTTTCAGATGTACAACATGATGATCTAATATTTGTGGATTTGCAGAAGGATCCCCACAGCCAGTCGAGTTAACATCTGCCACTATATATGGTTACAATCCCTTCTTGCGCGGAGGATTTTAAAAACTTACTCTCTTAGCAACTTTCAAATATGCAAAACAGGATTGTGAACTGCGACTACAGTCGCACGCTGTGCGTTACAGCCCCCGAAAGTCTGTAAAGTGGTGAATTCTGTCATACGTAGTTCACTAAAATTTAGAAAACAAAAATGAAGATAAATACATACTGGAAACCCGTGAGTTCCTAGGCATTTTACATTTTACTGTTATCCCCTCCCTTGCAGTTATTTGTGAGGGTTGGAAGTGTTGTGCAATGATGGGCTGGTCTGCGACTCTTCCTTCGAGGGAGGTGGAAACCGGCCCTGGAGGCATCGTCCCGGAGAGCAGGCTGCTCAGCATTTCTCTACCAGTGCACCCCTGGTCCTCGGTGGGCCCTGGGCAGGGAGGGGCACGGCGAGGGTCTCGCCGTAAGGATTAATGGGGACCATGAGCCCAGCTGCCGGCTCAGTGCTGGGCACCTAGTACACACTCGGGTAGGGGTGGGTGTACCTGGGGCGACAGAGAACCAAGGAAGGAACTCGGGGAAGCCGGGCAGACTGATGACAGGGCACGGAGGCCTCGGGGCAAGTGACGAATGTAGAGCTGGTGCCTAAAAGAAGTTTGGGTGCTTCTCAAATTTGAATTCCCAATAACTTGCGTGTCCATTGAGTTTTTAAAAATCAAGTCATACTTGAGGTATTAGGAAGCTGTCACTTTAAAGTCCCATGGTAAATGATTTTTAGAGGAGAGAGTTCTTTTGAAACATAAACAATCCCCCCGCCATGGAATTTGATGTAAAGATGGAGCGTTACACAAACTCCATTTCTTCCAAGTAAGGTTCGCCAGACTTCATGTACTGGTGGGTACTGACCCACTGTGCCACTCCTGGCCACCTGCTGAGGTTCTGGGGGTCCCTCCTCCCTACTGCCCACGGCCACTGCAGAGCTGGGGGGTGGCTGGGGTGCCTGCTGTCAGCCTGCCCAGAGCCCAGCCGTGGCCAGGGCAGTTCCGCAGTACGCCTCTCCGTCTCGTCCTCGCACCCCCACTCCCCGCTCCTGTGAATTAGGACCTGGTTCCCCGTGGGAGGGACACTTCTAGGCAAGGCCCATGGCCCCTTCCTGCTCCAGAGCTGGCGTTGCTATCTGGCTAGAGCCTCCAGCGGGACTTGCCCAGACTGTGCGGGGCAGGCTGGCACATGTTGTGAGTGTCAGGCAGAGTGTGGCCTGCAGCCGTGGGTTCTTCTTGTCCCTTCCGGAGCGGGAGGGTGTCCCCAGAAAACGTGTGCTGCACAGGGAGCCCCTCAGCTCACTGAGAGAGCAGTTCTGAGTCCCCTGCTGCCTGGGGACTTGCCATCTGGGAGACCCCCTTTGTCTCTGATCCTCCTTTCCCTCAGGCATTCATGGAGCATCCCTGTGTGAGGTTTATATTTTATTATCCCATTTTGTAGATGAGAAAATGAAGGCACAAGGAAACGTTAGCTTGCCGCGGTCGTGCAGCCAGTAAGCAGTGGCACTGGACCCCACTGCAGGGCTGGCTGGTGCCAGAGCCCAGGCCGGCCCACCATACTCTGCCATTTCTGGAGCAGCCAGGGGAAGGAAGAGAAGCAGCACCTCTTTGGGGAGGATCCAAGTGAGGGCACTCTGCATCTGGGCTGCCCACCCACCCCCAACTCCAGCAAACCGGCTTAGCAACTCTGGGACTGGTAGGTGGGCATCTCACAGCTAAGATCCAACCCAACATGCACTTCTACTGAGCTGCCCACCAGTGCTGCAGCATGGTGGTAGCATGTGCTAGCAGCCAAAGGCTTGGGGTTCCTTGTGGAAACAGAGCCTGACTCCCCCAGCCCACGTTAGCAAGGAGGAAAGGGTCCTGGGGGGCCTCACCAGATGGGGTAGTCCCGCCCTCCCCTCCCTGAAAAGCCTTGGAATCCACAGGCAGACAGCCACATGTGGCTTCAGGCTAGTTCTGGCAGAGTGGGTGGGGGAGGAAGGGGCTGGAAATTCCTGAAGCCTCGGTCTTCTGGGGAACAAATGAATCCTCTGCCTCCCGGGTCTCCCCCGGCAGCTGCTGAGCCGCAGAATTTATGGAAGCCCTTCACGCTTTGTGACAGACTGCTAATGAAAGGGAGGCCAGGGCTTCTGCATCTGTCTTCTTTGGTTTCTAATTTGCCTGGGATTGTACCCCCAAGAGGGGGCGAGTGACTTGGAAGCCAGGAAGGCCCCACGGAACCCTGTAGCCTGTCAGCAGGGCTTGGCTTGAAAGGCCCCTGCCGAGGGCCACCCAGGGGGCTGCTCCCAGCCTCAAGTACCTGCCGGGGACGGGAAACATGCCCTGGGATTAATGGGGACCAGATGGGCTGGACGGCCCTCCACCTGGCCTCCATCAGAGCAAAGCTCCGATTTCTGGCATCATGGTGAAGCTTTTCTTAGGATTTCTCTCATTTTTTTAATGCTTCAGGCCTCGTGCCCAGACACAGAAGCCCGGAGTCCTGGCACTCTCTGTCCAAAAGGGAAAGATGAGAAAGCTAGGAGGGACCTTTGAGGTCGCCCAGTGCAGTGGCTCTCAACCCAACTGCTCGTTAGAATCACTGGGGCTTCTAAAAATTGACCTGGGCCGAGCCCTGCCCCAGACCACTACGTAAACGTTTCTTGGGAAGGAGTCCAGGTGTGGTTTTGTTTTAAAAGCTCTCCAGATGTTCTAACACCCTGCCAAGTTTGGGGACCACTGAACTCTTCAGAGAAGAAGAAAATGAGGAAGTGACAAGCCCAAGGTCACACAGTCAGGACCGCTTACTCTGCCCCCAGCCCCCAGCGCGGTTTGTCCTTCCAGGGCACGAGGAGCCCTCCCTGAGTCCTCGTGACCCATGGGCCCATGGAGTCTCTACTGAAGATTGTAACAGTCATTTTTTTTTTTTACCTCTTGGTTTGCTGGTGTCCCTTGCCTCCTCTGAACCATACATAAACGTGTCTCCTCTAGGCAGCTGTCCACCCAGCTCCCCAGACTTGTCATAACATGGACCACAGGTAGCCTCACCACTCGGAGTGTGGTCCGAGGGCCCATGGCACCAGCTCACCGGGGTTAGGAATGCCTCAGGCCTTCCGAGCCTCGTGTGAGTGAGGTCCTGGCGCTGACACTCACTGGGCACCCGCCCTCCGTCAGACTCACGTGTGAGCACACTGTCTCACAGTAAAACTGCCTTCCTCATAAGAAAGAAGGCCATGTCTTATGTGTCTTGCACAGAATGAACAACAACCTAGCATGGCACTAGGCACACAGTAGGTGCTTTTTACCTTTTGGTCGACCTGAAACCATCTCTCTCAGCTGTCCTGGGTGTGGATGTCTCGGGAGGATGGACATGAGGTCAGAAAATGGTCAGCTCTTCAAGCTCAGTCCACAGAGAGGGGACCCAGCTGACCAGGGGACGTCACTGCAGCTGCCAGGGGGGATACTCCCACAGTGGGAGGGGCCAAGAAACAGGGAGTGTCCCTCCTCCCGGACCTCCACCCTCTTGATGCCTCAGCCACTGACCCACCTGTGGTCGGGGCAGATGTCCCGGGCAGACAACCTAAC
>PVKM010050427.1:0-10723 GCA_004027735.1 Carollia perspicillata
GGCCTAGCCTTCGGTCCAGTTATTTTCCTGAGCTTCTGCCTGGATTTTGACCTTGCTGTTTGACCTCCAGGAAAGCTGCTTCCCCTTGTCCAGTCCCACTTGACCTACGTAGGGTTACTCTCCATCCAGAGTAGGGAGCTACTGTCCCAGCCATCTCTGCCCTCACGCTTGCCGCCTGCCCAGCTGTATTCACATCTGGCCTGGGGTCCTGACCAGTGGCACTCACATCCCCACTGAGTTAATGAATGAGCAACTCAGCCCCCCACGCCCCACAGCGTGCCAGGCACTGAGCCGCCATCACAGGCACTTGGGCATTCTGGCCCCAGCTCTTCCCTCTCCCCCTCTTGTGAGTCTTCACTTCATTGCAGGGAAGTTTGCTGAGCAATTGGCAAAAGTGCTCATCCCTCATCTAGAACAAGGTGAGTTGCTGAATTGAGGGAGGTAGTCGCAGAAGTGAATTCTCCAGGTAACTGACATTGGAGTGAGGGGATCGGACTTTGTGTTATTTTGAAGGGAGACCTACAATGCTTTGTGTACTTTCGTGCCTTGTGAAGTCAGAGGTACAGATCATAACTTAGCCCTTTTTAGGCAAATGAATATCTCGGTTTGGACTGCTCGGGTTTGGAGGTTGTCACTGTTTTCGTTATGAGTGCGCCAGGTTCACAGCAGCCTGCTGGTCTCGATGCTGCCTCAGTGGGTCTCATTTGTTGCCAGCCTACGTTGTGCACGGGCCTGCTGCGGTGAGGACGGTCCCCAGGAATGTACTGCCTGCTTCTCCAAGTTAGGGAGTTGGAGATTCGGCCTGTTAGGGACAATATTGAGTGCGGGCCCTTCATCAGAAAGCGTGCCCTGACTTTAGGCAGGTGCACTGGTACCTTTATTTCCTCTGTTTTCATTCACTGAACACAAGGGGGGGCACTTCCTCGCGGGCCCTCAGCCGTTTCTCAGGGTGTTGGGGTAACATACCAAATTCTGACTACCCGACCCTCCCAAGTTGAATCCAGCTGCTAAAATATACACACCCTTATACATACAGCACACTTTTTATCGTTAAAGATTG
This sequence comes from Carollia perspicillata, assembly GCA_004027735.1. Taxonomy (NCBI): domain Eukaryota; kingdom Metazoa; phylum Chordata; class Mammalia; order Chiroptera; family Phyllostomidae; genus Carollia; species Carollia perspicillata. The sequence continues at coordinate 1,061 of PVKM010050427.1, forward strand.
CTAATACATGTTCTCTCTGAAAAGGAACAAAAAATATATAGGAATAAAGTAGGAGACAAGCACAGAAGGTACAGATTATTCCGGGAATCCAATCATTTTGTGAGGGCTTCCCAAGCTGAATTCCTGGGAAAAGATACCCCACTCTACATAAAAAGTTTTTTTTAGTTTGTCTTTTGTGATCTTTTAATAATAACCTCAGAATCATACTACCGTCTTTTTCTATTAAATATGAGATTGGTAAAGGAAGGAAAATATGTCCAACTGCCAAGGTTCCTCGGAAAAAGCAGACAAAGTTAATAAATACGTCTAAAATACATGTATGATTGCTTCTCTAGCTGACCATAAAATAATACAAATCATGGGAACATTTTCACACCATTCGTTTTAAAATAAAGAAACTGCTCTGAGCTAAGTGCTTTAGAAATTACAAGGATGTAGGTGGTGTTACGAGAACTATATACAAAAGAAAAAAGGATAACCAAATGTGCAGTGCCTGGAAGAATTTGAAAACTCTACTGTAGGAGATCTTTTTCCATGACTTAGTGAGAGTTTCTAAAATACGCATTTGTACCCCATGGGAATTCCCATTTCCAGAATAGGGGATTTTTGTGTCTTCGATTTTTTTTTCTCACTGTCTACATTAATAGAGATTTTCCTCTAGCTTCATTTGAGAAAACTTCGTCTGTGCTGTGTTTCTCTTCCCAGGCTGCAGTCGTGTTGATAGTGTGGTGATTTACTCGAATGGTTTTCTGACTAGTTATGGTCACATTTGAAAAGCAGCTGTGGTAACAGGATGGCATATGAAGACACAATAAGAGATGGGTTATGTCCTTTGGTTTTGTCGCATCCACCTGGATCTCCAGTTTTGCAGCCTGGACAGGCTACCAGCAAGTGGTGGGCTGCGGGAGGCCTGATACATTCAGCCGTATCAAGTGAGCAGAGCTGTGGAATTTTCCCATTCATTAGATATTCCAGTGGCTTAACCAAGATCAGCCCCGGGTTTCCCACCCTCCTGACCCCCTCCCCCCGAAAATACTGAGAGAGCGCCTGAATTGGGTCTGAAAAGAAAACATAATTGTTTGGCTCAGTCTCTCACAATCGAATAAGCAGGCTTGTGAACTTACAGAGAAGAGCTATGTGAAGTATGCGAACCATTATTAAGAATGTGTCTGCTTTAAAAACAAAACTCATCTTTCTAAAAATTTGCCTACAGTGAGGTTCTTCCAGAAAGATTTTCTTTAGCGAGTGTGTGCGTGCCTGTACTGGTATGGATTTGGGCAAACCAAGGGTTGGGAGAGACAGCTGCTACCCACAGCCAGGCCCTGCAGCCCAGCCGCGCAGCCTGGGGTGAGAGGGCATTCCCAGAGACGGTCGAAATCTGGACCCAGCGCTCCTCACCCTCTTCACAGTCAGAGCTGCTGACGGACCCTGTAGGGATGGCTCCGTGGCCTCCCACAAGTACACTCTTCCAGAACCACCACCCATACTCAACAGCTACAAATAGGCCGCCGGCCTTCCTGGGGCTGCTAATCAGAAAGAGTGCCTCACACAGTTCTCAGTGGAACTAATTAGTACTAGTTGCAAGAGATAACCAGCTGATAGTAATCAAGGTAATGAGCACCTTGTACACATTAATTCAGAACCAGAAGTTCAATGGGAGAATACATAAGAGACACCAAGTTAAAGTTTCATTTAATCTACATCAACCTGAACTATAAAAAAAAATGGTATAAATTTCTGAAGTTTATACATAAGTTTTAGAAATCAGTTAACATAATTATCACACGTTTTTAAATAACTTAAGGTCAAAATATTTTTTTTGTTCAGTTATTATCCCAAACATGTTAGACTACCCAGTACGACAATAGGACTGATATTAAAACTTTAAATCAGTATCTTAAAAGGTTGAAATTGAATTTCAACTTTCACTTCCTTTTCTCCTTTTTGGAGAATTTTCCATAAAATAAAATACCAAGGAGCAAGAAAATAGAGAGGTTACTTAGATTTGTTTAACATTTCTATCTCTTAGCTAATCAAATATACATTTTATGGTCTCCTGCTGTGGCCTTGGAGTAAGAAGAATAATTTTGTTTTGACTTTATGCTCTTGACCAGATTGATTGTGATCACAGTGCCTTAATATCCCCATTGAGGAGATAAAATTGCTCCCAGGAAATATTTGGGCATGGATATTAAACATTGGTGGTGTCCCAGAAACTTAGCATCTGACACTCTAAATCTTGAAAAATGTTTTCCTAGAAATGTTTTTACTGATCAGTGGTTTGTTGTGCTTTCTAGGATATGAAAGAAATAGTCTCCTCTAAATTTTAAATAACTAAAAAAGCCAACCAATATATGTTCATGTTGTTGCATGTTATAATTGGTTTCCTTTCAAAATTTTGTTCTCCAGGACATAGGATAAGAATTGGTGGTTGACCATCTGCACTCCTGACACAATTCCAAGGGTTCTTGTAAAAATCACCCTTGGACATATAAGGCGTTAAGAGAGTCTTTGAAAACCACTCAAGAAAACAACAGGTTGAGGAGAGTCCGGATTCCCACTCAGACGCAGGGTAGGAAGCAGCAAACTGATGTAGACATAACAAACACCCATTTTTGTTCTTTATTGCTTCTAGGCTCAGAAAATATTTCTAGAATTCTTCTCCACAAAGAAGCTGTTCCAGGGTTCCCTTTAGAAATAGTTGTAGCCAAAGACAATGAATTTCTGCAGTTTGAAGCCTTCTTCCTTTGGAGGACGTTAAGGTATTTCTTTAATTCCTCAGCTGATTCAGTACAAGATGACATGGAATTTCAGGGTGGTCCTGTAAGCAGTTTGAATTTCCTCTCACCAGATCTCGCCTCTGTGCAAGCATTTTCTCATTCACCCAAAGAAAGAGGCCCACTAACATGTCTCTGCCCAACCAGTTTAAAGAGGACAATTTTCTTTGCTCCAAGCAGCAGGCATCATATACAGTGATGCGTCAGTGTCTCCAAGAGTCTTATCAGAATTCAGCTGATAATCACCAGCCTTGTCAAGGACACGGCATCGCCACCATCCTTCTGGAAAGGCATGTACTTTCTGGCATATCGTTTCAGTATTGTACCCCATGTAATAGAAGAGCACAGAAATGTAGGATTAAGTGAGAATCTTTTAGGGCAAGACCCATTAGGATATTTTCCATACTCAGAGCACTGTTGCACAGACTAGAGAAAGTGTGGGCTAATAACAATGCCTGGTACACACCTTTCAGGATGCTCTAACAAGAAGAAGGCATGCTTTCCATATTTCACTAACACTCCTCAAGCTTCTTTATGTATTTTGGATTAGAAGCAAGCATACTGTGGTACCCTGATCCTGGATTCTTCAAAATGACTTCAGCCCCCACCAAGACGTTCCTTGGGCAGAAACTGTGCAAAAAAAAAAAAAAAAAAAAAAAATCTAGCCAGCTCTTGGTCACTATTCTGTGAGGACTGTAAATGTCATGTTGATGTTAAATGCTGTATTTCAGGATGGTATCAAATGTGGCTCACTTTGGAGTTCAATATTTGGAATAAGAAATTGAATTTCGGCAGTTTCCCAGCACTTCATTCTCAAAAAAAACCCTGCCCCAGTGTTAGTACTAGAACCAGCTCTGAGGTTACGTATTAATATATTGGACTGAAAGCAAATTTAGATCTCTTCAAAAAAATCTATCACGTCTTTGCTAGATCATTTATAGTTGCCCGTTTCTGACATAATATTATTCTTACTGAGACCTAATGTCGACATGGCCCCACCCGGGAGGAGACCGACCACTGCAGGGCTGAGTGAACGGTGAAAGGGAGTGGAATGTAACGTATGACTTCAGACAGCAGGCCAGGCGACAACTGCTTGCCGCCTGCCTCTGTGTCTATTACACAACGACAGTTAACTCCGGCGACTTAGGACAACAGCAGGAAGCACCCCTAAAATGTGCATCGTCACCCTCAAAAGACTTTTATCTATCTTTTTTTAATCCTCACCCAAGGACATGCTTACTGACTTTTACAGAGGGAAGGAGGGAGGGAGGGAGGGGGAGAAATATCGATCAATTGCCTCTCATACGCACCCCAACCAGGGACCAAACTCACAACCTAAGCATGTACCCTGACCAGGAATCAAACCCGTGACCTTTTGGTTTATAAGACTTTCCTCCAACCAACTGAGCCACACCAGCCAGGGCTCAAAAGGCTTTTAGAATTTGTTCCAGTTTGTATTTGAAAAGGGAAGCAATACTTACTTGTTAAATGTAGTAAAATATTGCATTGGCCAAAAAGTCCGTTTGGTTTTTTCCATAAGATAGCTCCGGTAGCATTTAGCTGTCTTTAATTTCATTGGAAACGATTTTGTTAGATTGTATTTTGACAGCTGTCATGTCAGTGTGCATTTAAAAAAAAAATACCAAAATTGGTAGATTTTTGTGTAGCTATTTTAATATTGAAGATGGAAGAAAATACGCATTTCCACCATGTTATGCTTTATTATTTCAAGAGAGGTAAAAACACAACTGAAATGAAGCAAAGATTAGTAGTTTGTGGAGAAGGTGCTGTGACTGATCGACCACGTCAAAAGTGGTTTGTGAAGTTTCTTGGTACTATTGACATTCTGGCCAGATAATTCTTTGCCGTGGGGCTGTCTTGTGCATTGGAAGGTGTTTAGCAGCACCTCTGGCCTCTGCCCACTAGAAGCTAATAACAGGAGACAGCTGACATACTTAAAATATCCAAATCAATGAAGTTATTGGTGAAAATCAAAACTGTATCATTTATTTTATGGAAAAAGTTATACGGATTTTTTGCAACCTAATAATTAGTGTTAACATTTTTTTGTTAAATGTAGACTTCTGTTTATATGTACTCCACCACAGAGTGTCATTGTGTTCCGCCTAATCCACTGAGGGGAAATCGAATAGTTCCAGAGCAAACTAACAACTTTCATGAGTAAATGTTCATTGAGTTTTGGGTTTTCTGTGTTTTAATATTAATGCATATCTTCCCAATTTCTCCCATCTAACGTGCATCGTAAATGAATGGGGAAATAGTCATCTTAGCGACACTTAATGATTTTTCTTTTGTTTTTTGCATACCTGGAAGGTACCCAGCAGGACTTGTTTTACCTTAAAATGTTTACAGTGCAACACTGTAGGATCAGCACCCACGAAACAGCCCTTCTGTGTATTTTTTTAAATTTGTTAAACTGAGCAAAAGCCGTTACCGGAATGTTGTAGGGAAACATCAAACGTATTTCCTCTCCCAGAGAAGCACGCACTTGCTGTGTGTCTGTGACCGTGTACCTGTCTGATGTAGCAGTTTGGATGAAGCGTGGGGCTATTCATGCCAGTGTGGAGGTTCTGATCCTCAAGCAACCGATTAATTTTTTCTTTTTCTTTCTAGCCACAGATCACAGTCCTGACCCCATCCCTCATCATCATAAGTGCCTAGAATAGCATGCACATCACTGTTAATTCTCTTAACGTCCCTAAAATTCACTGAAAGTAAAATTCCACACTGCCTTTGATTATTATGCGTTTTCAGTGTCAATGTAGTCTGCCCAAATGCGTATTTTTCCATAATATGTTTTCTGAAAGCCCAAGTTTCTCATAAACCTAAATGTTAGTAAAGAATCCAAGGTCTGCGTAGATATACTGGAGATATTTCTGCACCTGTAAGCCATATACGAAGGCGCTGGACATTCGGAATCCAACTCGGTCCTCACTCTAATGACTCTCTAGAAAGTGATTTTCAACCTTCGCCATCTCATGGCACACACTGAACTAATTACTAAAATTTTGTGGCACACCAAAAAATACATTTTTTGTCAGTCAGACAAAATATAGCTGTAATTTTGATTCATTCACACCAGATGTCTGTTGTTGTGTTGGCTGTTGTCAGTTTTTTATTTGACAACCTAAGGGGTAAAGGTCAGTGCCCCTGAGGAAATAGTCAGGTATTGCATATTGTAAAATTCTTGCAGCACACTGGTTGAAAGTTGATGCTGTAGAATGTAGTCCTAACCCCTTCCTCAACGGTATAATCTCTGGTGCGGTTTCCTTGAATGTGACATACCTGTCTTATATTTGTTGTTAGGCTAATTTTGATAAAACATTGACAGTTTTAAGGCTGAAGGCTGAAACAGATCATTATTTTGGGCAGCTAGTAAGTACAGTATTGATGACAGATTTTAAGAGAATCAGGAAAAGCAACATTACTGTATTTTATCCACTTGTTATTTTAAAACTTGCCTACACTTAAGCTACTTTTTGATGTTTACAGTTATGTCAGAAAGGATGCTTTAGTCATTGAAGGAAATTAGAAATGTCGTAGCACTGGAAAGTTTATGTAAAACTCGCAGGGAGATGTTCTCCAAACTGTGCTGGAGTAAAAATAGGGAATGTGCCGTACCCTCTTCATAGGGACTTTTCCCGGGAGCGTGCTGGGCAGAGCATCTCTTTAAAAAGTCACAGCTGCCTCCTACCTGTGAAGAGTTGAATCACCGGCCCCTTTTAGATGACGGATAAAAATTTAGAGCTCCTGATCTTAGCAGTGGCAGCTAAAACACTTATTTTGGTCTCTCTTCCATGGGAACGGGAGATGAAACTTGAGAAGACAGTGTGGACTAGAGGCTGGAGTGCTGGACAGGAGGTCGGGAACCTTTGTTCTGTTCTATTCCCAGCCGGCCGCTGGGTTGCTATGTAAACTTAGATAAGCCGTTTACCCTCTCTGCACCTCATATTTTCCATTTGTGAAAATGTAGGTAGAGACATTCTGTACTTAGCTCTTCAAAAAATATTATGAGAAGCAGCTTGCACTGAAGACGTTGATAGTATCTTTGGGTTGAAAATAGGCTGCACAAACACATCAGTGTCTCTGTTCCCCGTGACAGCACTCTGACCACAATCTGATAGGCAACTGTCCCTGTTATTGCACTGCAAGGCGGGTCCCATTACAGCGACCTTTGGAGTGCACAGAAGCTAAGAGCATGACCTTGAAGCCAGAATGCCTGACTTTGAATCTTGGGTCTACCACTTATTAACTCTGTGACCTTGGACAAGTCAGTGCACTAGATTTTCTTGTCTGTGAAATGGGGCTAACGATGGCACCCGTGTCACTGGAGTGTGACAAAGCTGCAAGGCATTCATGAAGACTGCTGCACACATTAACCTATTCGTATTGCCCAGAACTGTTCTTCATTACTAATATGGTGGGGAAGGGGAAGCCTCACCCCAGCCCTAGTTTTTTCTGTGTGAGAGTGGCTCCTCCCTCTTCTTCCCAGAGGCTAGGATCTCTCTCTGCTGTGTCCAGCCATCCAGGGCCCTGAGGATAAGCTCGTAGTCACTGTGACCCATTGTATCATCTGTAATAATTGGAGGACTGTCATGTAAAAGGTGAAAAGAAATCTAGATGTTTCCAACTAGACGCAGACACATCTCTGACTTATTAACTTGAAAATAGGCTAACATTTCAGAAGTGTTGCAAAATGGAGAGTGAGATCACTGATGGCTGGAAGCAGCGTCTTAATTGTCATAGAAAGTGAACCCCGAGAACATGAGGAAGAAGCAGAAGAACAGTTAACAGTGTTGACAGAGTTCACCTTAGCCTCCGGAAGCAGCTTCCCACAGTGGTGACCCTCAGAGAAGTATTGTGGGAGCGTACCAAAAAGTGTTTAAGGTGCTCAAGCATGAAGAAGTAGGGCTTTTGGATTGTCAAAAAATCTAAATAAAAAGATTTTTTTTCCCAGGAGTTCAAGACATTGTGATGTTTTTAGCGAGTTTTACACTTGCAACTTGTATGGTTTTACAAACCATTGTCACCCCAATAAATTCAATAAAGAAGACATGAAAGTATAAAATTTTGGGATTCGATAAAAATTGATTAGTTTTTGTAACCGACTTCAGTGTGGAACTTTGAAGACTGAGTAGCATCTTAGAGATAATCATATGTTTCATTGATTTTTTCCCTCTTTTTCTGATTAGAGCCAACCTACATCACAATCGATCCGCCTGCATGTGGGGAGCTATCAAACTGCAGCCTGAGCGAGCAGGACTGCGTTTACGGCTTCAGCGTCGACAGCAGTGGTTGTCAGGCTTGTCAGTGCAAAAGCAGTAAGTACGCAGAAGACAGGTTTGTGGGGGTTTTTCCCCCTGAGCCTGGTATGACATTGTCAGAGCATACTATGTGATTGAATGTTTTTCACATTTCTGTGCATGGCATTCCCTTAGCAACCTGAAAGAAGAGGAAAATAATTGTCCTGAACACAAACAAATAGGCTGTCATTTGGGGACAACAAGCTGCGTCTTTACTCTGGTTGTCATCTTCGTTCCTGTGTGTTCAGATGCTCCTGGATGGCCAGCGCATCCTGGGTACAGCCCTCAGAGCTCCGAGTACATTTTTGTAACCGCCCTGTCGGCTCTAACATAACCTTGCTGGGGTCATCCCATGACAAGGAGGTCCCCCACACGGAGGGCGTCACATTCCATGTATGGCAGTCATCATCCTTAGCATGTGCTTCACTTTGTTGACTCCCGCTTGCCTCCATGTGGATTCTAGTCAGGTCCCCAAGCCATGACCTCTGAAACTTGATAGAGTCTGTGACATTTCATCGACATACTCACAAAACTCAGTTGTCCTTCACGTTTAAAACGATTTCAAACTCCCCTGATTGAAATTTATTTTGAAAATAAGTATCTTCTTTCCCCTCAGGTGTTCCCCAGGTGATACACCTTCTAGAACTCTTATGGTCCTTACTGTCTTTGGACGCACGTACAGTCCGTCCTTGCCCTCAGGCGTGGCCCAGAAACAAAGCGGGTGCTCCCGAACCTGCGCCAGCCAGTGCCGCTCTGCTGCGCGGCCCGGGTTCGCAGCGGCCCTCTCAGCCGCACGCTGCTGGCTCACACACAGCGTACAAGCGGCTGGCACCTTGGGTGCTTCTTGTTGCATTCACCGCCGTTAGCTGGTTCTCCTCTCTTCTGTGTTTGAACATTTGATTTTTTTTGTAGTGACATAAAGGCCCACATTTATCAAGAATTTATCCTGAGAGTTTCAAACTGTTTTCCAACTAGCTGGGATATTTTTATATGTTGAAAATAATGATTTTCTACCTTATCTATGCCTCCAGCTTATAGTAAATAAGCATAACTTCGATGTCCCCATCTAGCACATTGAGCTAAAATCAAGTTGTACAGAATGCAGGACAGATTCCTGTGGACCCAAAGACCTTCTTGGCAAACGACAGTGGATGTACATCTCACTCCCTTGGGGGAACCATTCGGCTAACCACACATCACTTCCGTCTCCATGGGGGAGTCTTGAAACATTCGACCTGTATCTTATCTGACGTGAAAATACATGGTGTTTGCAGCATCCCTTTGCTGGGAAAGCCCGTTTTAAACCTAACATGCAGTTACTGGGGCCTGGCTTGCTCTTCATGAGCCTAGGCTGGCTCCTGGTGGTCCTGGCTGTCTTTTCTAAATGTCACAAACCACGTGTTTAACAGTTCGTCCTGCAGAATTTTCCGCTGTGAATGTCAAGCTTAGTTGCTGTAGTTTTAGAGTCCTTTGTCTTTTTTTAATTGACCCGTGGCCTCCTTTAGTTTTCTGAACTCACTCTCCACTCTCTCTGGTCTCTCCTAAACATAGACAATGCTTCT
>PVKM010050428.1:0-10717 GCA_004027735.1 Carollia perspicillata
TGAGATAGGGAATGGGAAGAAACAATGTTATTTAGCTGCAATGATATGAATATAAATTAGTGAAACCACTATGGAAGAAAACTTTCATCATATCAAATATCAAAACTACAAATGCATGTATTCTTTTTCCCAGCAAGTCTGCTCCAAAGAATATGTTCTTCACACACTCTCACACAGAAACAAAATGATGTATGTCCCAAGATATTCCTTTCAGCATTGCTTGTATGAGTAAGAAAAAAATGAAAGAACCTCAAAGGCCATCAGTAAACACCAGTTTAAAGGAATTACAAGTACAGCTGTCAGTAGAAAATTATAAAGTTATAAAAAACACGAGGAAGAGCCTTATGCATTGATAGGAAGCAATTTAGAAGGTATATATTGTTAAGTTTCAAGAAATATTGAAGTGTAAGAGGCCTGAATGGTATGTTCCCAATTATTTTGAAAGAATAGATGCTTGTACACATATAGGGAAGGATCAATAAGAAATTTATAACATTTAATGTCTACCAGAAGAAAAATGGGTGATGATCTACTGATAGGAGTGGTAAAAAGACTTTCTACAGTGTATCCTTGTAGTCTTTTTAAATAAGTAAACATATCATCTATTTAAAAAGCAAATACAATGTATGGTAAAATGAAAAATTGCTTTATTATGGAGAAAAATTACATATTCTACCATAAAATAACTGTAAAATGAAAGAAAAGTGAAATAGTTTATCTGGATACTGTACTTACGCAGTATTCTAAAGTCACACCTTAAATCATTCAGTGTGAAATTTAATAAATCATTGAAGACACTCAGAGAAGGCAGTTTTATAGTTCTTGCTTAATAGGATGTAGGATACCCTTGTGAGTATATTTATTGGATTGTGTCATTGTCAATTTAATATCATGTCAACTTCTATATTCATTGAATTGGAAAGAAAATAAGATTATCTACCATAGTCAATTTACACTTGTATTTCCACTTCCCAGTTTTTTGTAATTAAAAAAATACTGCACAGATACACTCTTCAAGAGTAACTGTGTTTACAAAGCATCTCATATTTGCATGAGAAGTCAAAAATGCTTTAGTTCTAATCCTTCTCTTTGTTTATATCCTTGGATCAACATCCTTTTTTAACTTCAGTAACATAAGGACAGAACTAATGTAATTTTAACCTTAAAGGCTTTATGAGAATCAGTAGTATTTTTCCTACAAAGCCCACTTGGGAATGTTCAATGACTTCTGTTATTACGGAAATTTATTCAGCAGACGGCTAACAACTTTATTTTCCCAATTTATTAATGTAATTTGTTCTCTCATTATTTGGTAATGTGATCGAATTTATATTCAAATTCAAATGTTTAGTCAGGAAAATTTCACTTTATCACTGTATATCAAAAATTAATATACTATGGCTACATATTTTTCAAAATGAAGAGATAAATATAGCTTTCAGTCAATATTTTAAAATAGTGACATCTTTAGTTTTCAGATAAATTTTGTAACTATATCAAAAACCTCAAAGAAGAATTATTTAAGAGTTTGACACGATCGTTCCATTAAACGTAACTGATATTTATGGGGAACCGTATCTGTCTGCTAGAAACCACAGGAGGTGGAACAGAACAATTGGGTCATAAAAATACCCCTCACAGGAATTCTACAATCCAATCTTTACCTTGAAAAAGCTTACTTTGTTTTGGATATGGATTATTTATAAGAAAAATATGTAAAGATATCTATAAAAGTAAAGTTCATGTGACTTGTGTAGACAACAGATATCACAGGAGAACACGTGGGACAGAAGGGCCTATCGGCAAGGAAGGAAATTGAGAAGCTAACAGAAAATCATGAAGACATTTAGCTGATTAAATAAATCTTTTCTCAGAACCACTCTGCAAGTCTACTCTTGTGGCATCCTATAGAGAACTCACGTGGTTCACAGACAATAAATATGTGTGAATACATAACTGAACTAATTTTTCTGCTTTTAACAAAATTATAATCTGCCATGGACACAGGATTTTTAATAATTAATAAAGTACAAGACAGAACAAATACTCTAATATGTTCATAGATAGGCAGTAAACAAAGGACTCGTACTGTACTTAGCAAACAGGAGGAACGAATGTTTCTATTATTGATTTTTATTTTATTTTACATATATCACATTATCTATATATTTTTATTGATTTGTTTATTTGTAGAAGTGTTTGTTATTGAGGTATAAGTACCTGGAGGTACAGGTATGCTGGAGCCAGCTTCATAACTCTGCACCAAATTACATGGTGTTAAAATACATCATGGAAACCAACAAAGGCTACAAATCAGGACTTACCCCACCTCCAGAAGCAGCTGTTACCTTGTTTAACACAGCACAGTGAACACAGTTGAATACACTGCCTAGAGGACAGGTGAGTATGTGTTTCCTTGGCATTCACTGGTTGAAACTCATTCTAAAATTGGATATTCTCCCAGTCATTTTGCCTGGGTCTCTGTTACTGGATTGGTGATGTGAAAAAAAGAATATGTTATATAATTTATGCTAACACGTCTTCATAATTTCCTTGTGAGGTCCACATTTCTTGGAATAAAATATGTTGTTTTAGGGCAGTTGCAGCATCCCAATGACTGGAGAAGAATGGGTGGACAGGAGGCAGAGAGGAGGAAACTTGGAACTGGAGAAATAATGCTAAACACAAAGCCATTCAATAATTCATTCATTTGAAATAATCTTTGACTACAAAACTGGGTGTCAGGCACCGTTCTCATTATTGTCATTGTCAGTGCCATGGTGAACTGAAATTAACACACCTGGTCTTCACAGAGCCAATGGCCTTCCCACAGTGGAAGGACAGCTACAAAATGTTATGATTTATTCATGCTTTGGTTCTGTTATAAGAAGGTAACTGTGGCAGAGAGAGGGGATTTTTTTAATGAGATGAAGTATCTGTTGACAATCATTTCATTGCTTAAACCAGAATCATTCTTATTTCTTATACCTTCCAGATTCTGTCTATAAATGCCAGGTATGTCAAAGATTTTTTAAATTTTTCTTTTCTTTTTCTTGTCCTTTGTGAGTATTTAAGTTAAAAGTTGTGACAGGTTTCATTCACTGGATAGACTAGTTGGCATTAATCAGACATAATCCTCCCATCCTAAAATTGGATATTTTCAATTTTCTTTTTTTCTCCTTCCTTCCTTCCTTTGTTCCTTCTTTCCTTCCTCCCTCCCTTCTTTCCTTGTGCTTTATTTCAAGGAGTATTCACAACTTCAATTACAAGATTTTCTTTCATTCAACCGCTAACTATTGAACACCTCATGGATGAGTAACTCTGTCACAAGCTCTCAACATGGTTTTTGCCAGTGAACATTTATCAGTTGTTAGGAAAATATATCTGAGATGATTTTTGCCTTCTATTTTTTTTATTAATGTGATGGCATTTTCTTTATTTTGCTCAAGCATGATAATTTTATCTGAAATATCTCTGATTTCTGCATCACATGAACCTGTACCCCATTAAGGCAGAGTCATTTTGGTCTCTAAACAGGCCAGGAGACACCTGAAGAAAAGTGCTTCTGCTAAGATTGATATTTAGATACCTTTTACTCACACACTTTGCCAATTTTATTTTGCGGGAAGAGGGTTGCAGAAGTTGATAATATGGTAGCCTTCTAAGATTGCTTCAGATCAGACTTGCTCCACTGAGTAATCTAGAGGTGCCTCAAATTCCAGTGACACTCAGGAAATAAAACAAATCAGAGAATTCCTTTCTTGGGCTGGTAAAAGCAGATACTGGCTTACAGTTTCCATCACAAAAACATTGTAGTGTATAATGGAAAAGAAGACCTACTGGAATGTCATTCTACTGGCTCCATCATTGAAAAAAAATTGCTTTCAATTTTCAATGTAACTTTTGCTTTTGAAATAAGGCTTTTTTGGTATTCAATATTAAAGTAAATACTTATAAATTTTACAGTTAGCAGTAATTAAATAGGAAGACCAGAGACTAACAATTAAATATCATTTAGGAAAATTAATATATTCATGGTACACTTAAACCATATAACTATAATAATTAATTTTTATACTGTAGCCATCAAAAATCAATGCAATTTTCTTTAATTAGGAACGTCTTACAACTCTATTGGCAGGTTGTACATTTTCAAATGTCAGACATTATTTGCTTAAGAGAGTTAATTTCTACATGTGACATTTTCTTTCTAAATAAAGTATAAGGGTGTGAATGTATAACCACATATCATGATTTAGAATAATTATATACTCAACATCTTTTTATTTATTTTATAGTTCCAAAAGTTTGTTTTGAATGATCCTATCTCTATAGCACAAATTTAACTTCACTAATGTCAACATAGATTGATTGATTAATTACTAATTAATTAATTAAATCATTAAAAATATTGATTGTGAGATGACTATATGGCTGGCACTGTGATAAGGCTGGCAATGTTTGAGGGTTCTATCCTCAAAGAGTTTTCTAGCTCAGTGGAAATATAGCTATGCAAACAAGTTATAATCACTGTGAAGGTACTGTGAAAAGGGAAGGGGCTGCCAGAGCAGAGGAAAGAGCACTAATGTCAGGTTTGGGCATTAAAACACGCTTCTTAAGGTACACTGCAACTAAATATTGAAGTCAGGAAAGTATTCGACACTGGAAGCAAGGGATATTCCACACAGAGAAGGGAAAGTGGTCTCCCACACGGGGGGAAATGTATGTCCAGTCATGGTTGGGTGGACATGGTTGAACGGTGCATTCCAGAAACTGCAGGTCCTGCACTCACTATGAGTGGGATACTGAATACAGTGAACAGGAGAGGTGAGCCAGGACAGCTAAGCCAGGGGCTTCAATCCAGCTCTTAGGAACTTTGGCCCATCTGTAGTATGGGATGGAAAGAAACTAAACAGTGTGTAATCCTTGAGTGAAACCAGATTTCCTAGTTTGGCAGCAAAGAGGAGGATAAACTGAAAACCTGGGTGAGACAAGATACAAGGAATGCAGGCCTTCCTTATACGCGTATAAGAACCCCTTTACTAAAGTTTTATATCCATCACTGGGTCCAGAATGCACATTGCTGTTATAAGAAAAACAGCGAAAGGCTCTGGGGGATGGAGCTAAAGCAGTGTGGTGAAATGGGTACTGGAACGGAGGTCTGCGATGCACCGAGGAGGTAAATTCAAGATGATTCCTAATTAGAAGTAGATGAAGTAAGTGCGTACATATTCACGCATATGCACATTAATTCAGCCATTTCACAATTGTCTGCTGAGCACTCCTCCTGTAAAATACCTCATGGATTAGTCACAGCCCCTGCTCTTGGCCAAACCACAGTCCCTAAATGGAACAAAGGCCTGTTGGAAAACCTGAAACGAAAGGTAAACGTGGCTAATGACTCTCCCCTGAGGAACTTGAGATGTAATGTGTAAAAAGACAAAACTTGGATGCAGAGTGTTGTATTTATTAGTATCTCATTATTATGTGAAATGGATCAATGATGTAAGATGTCAAATATTGGGGTATTGGAAAGGTCAGAACCCATGGCCTATGGTGTGTTCTGAAGAAATATTTGCTAGGAAAAAAAAATGAAGGAAAGCTGAGAAAAGAAAAATGCAAATTGTAATTCCTCCTCTATTACTTATTGCTAGTGTGACCCTAGACAAATGAGTTAGCTGCCCTGTGCTTAATTCATTAATTTATCAAATAAACACTTGGAGAATAACTTATTCTATGCCCAACCCAGTCGTAAATAAGACAGACTTGTTCTTTGTTTTCATATGATTTCATTTTAGAGGGAAAGACAAGTATAAGCATATAAACAAATACATAAAAGTAAGAATTTTAATTTGTGATAAGCACCTCAATTCCCTCAACTACAAATGGAATATAACAATACTTACTTTTAAAAGTCATGGCAATGATTTTTAATGATACATATAAAGGCAGTTACATAGTACCTGGCACAGACTATAGGAAAATACCGAATGACTCGGTAGTAGTAGAATTAGCAGTGTTCAAGTAAGTGAGCATGGTTTCAGCATTTCAGAAGCTGATAGTACAATAGAATGGTCATCAAACCATAACCTTTAGGCTGGCCAACTATTTTTGTTTGCAAATAAAGTGTTTTTTGAAAACAACCATGCCTATCAGTTTACATATTGTCTACTGCTGCCTTCTCACTAAAAAGACAGAGTTGAGTAGTCATAACAAAGACTGTATTGTCCTCAAGTCATACCTACTTAAACATTTATTATCTGGCCTTTAAGGAAGTTTTCTGACACTGGTGTAGAATGTAGTTAAGTCATATTTACCAAAAAATGGTTCTAAAGTAGGACTGTATATTTGGGACCCAGTAATGGACATAAAACTTTAGTGTTGTGAAAAGAGGGATTGCTCCTACTTGGGTTACCAGAGAAAACTTTGTTGCTCTAAGAAATGTCCAAACCTGTAAAAAAAAAAAATGGTAAAGTTTATTTGCGCTAAACCAACAACACATGCCAGGGAGCAAGATCTCAAATGCTCCATACAATAACAGATTTGCAATTTATTTTATGCATTTGAAATTAAGGAGGGTATGTAAGGAAAATTACAGAAAGGTGGGAGAATGCAAGGCAGGGATTGGATTATAGGATAGTTAGGATTATGTGCTCTTTAGAGGGAGGTGGTGCTTTAGAAGGAAGAGTCTGAAAAGAGGCATTTCAAAGCTGTTTAAACCTAAATGCACAGAAACAATGCACAGGGCATGCCTAAGGCAAAGATAAACCTTTTACTAAAGAAGGTATGCCTGGGGCATGATGACCCACCTTGAACTGCCCAGTTAGAAATTTATGATCAGATCACCCTGTTTCCATCCGTACCTTCCTAGGGGGGAAAGCACATCAAAAAGACCTTAAAGGATAAATTAGTATTCAGGAGCTGTAAATGGCTGGGAGAGGTCATTCCAAGCAAATTTCTGTATGAATAAAGGCCTCAATAGAAGCACATAGTTTCTTATGAACACCACATTTCAAAAAATGATTTGATATGAGGCAGGAAAGCATGGTCAGAGATAAATTAAGGAGTGTTTTTAAAACCAGACCAATGTGAACTGAACTTAGTGGACAATAGAAAGTCACTGGAAATGTCTGAGCACAAGAATGGCATAATCAGTATTTTAAAGCTATTCATTTATCAGTTGGTATGCAAATTGAATTGAAGCAGAGATAATGAAAAAAGTCAGCTATCATTAATGAATAAAAAATTTGCACAGGCAGAAGATAATGAAGGTTAGCCCTGGGATGATAGATGGGGAAGAAAAAAGATGACCACAAATATTGGCATAGTTACTCTGACAAATTGAGCACGGAGGATGGAGACGGGATGAGTGAAAGCTGGTTTCTGCCATCCGTGTCGATGGTGGTGAGAAATGATGAGAAGGATGAACAATGTCAAAGCCATGAGCGGAACCAAGATGAATGTGGAGTGAGGAAAATCAATGGGTTTTGATATGTAGGAAGTCAGTTATTGCCTCTCAAGCAATGGTGGCAGAAGTGAGATTATGACACAAAGAGAGAGTCTGCTGGAGAAAAGAGGAAATAGCAAGTACCACTCTGGTGGCAATGAAACTGGCCTCACCATCACTGAGGGCTTATGGGATGTGCCAGGCTGTGCTGTAAGCACTCAGGTTGCGATTTTATTTAACTGTTATCATGACTGTATGAATAGTCACTATTACTATCATGCCCATTTTGCAGATGGAGAAATTAAAGTGTAGCATAATTGAATTGCCACAGTTAGTTAATACTAGAGTTAATGCTAGTTTAATACTAGTATGGCATCAAAGCCTTTTATTTAACCACACAACTACACTGCATCTCACAAGGGAAAAAAATGTATGATGAATCAAAGTAGTGATCTCATTTAATTTTCTCACTGGTTATTGAAAACTTCGTTGCCATTTGGGAAGGGTTATGTGAGTACTGTTTAGAATGACATCTCCATGGTTTGGGGGAAGGACTATTACTTTAGAAAGCAATAACCACTTAACAGAAACAAAGCATAATGTTAGTTGAATTACTTAGGCCTTTTGTGAGCATCAAGCCTGGCCCCACATCTGGTAGAACAGCAGGGTCTCATAACTAACTATTGCACTGTAATAGTGGCTTTTAATATCCAAGCTTTATGATGGCAGTGGAGGTAGCAGCTCTTTGTGGGTTGGGCTGTCCTATGGATCATTCCTGGTAGTTCAACCTACAGCCTGTTAGACTCAACTCCAGCTCTCCCATTGATTTTGTAAGGACCAGAGTCTCTGTTAAATCTCTTTCTACTTAACTGAGCTTGAGTGATTTCTGTTCATTACATGAGCCCTAAACTACCGGTATCCTGCACATTACTAAAGCAGGGAAATCGGCGATCATGAGGTTGATAACACTGAAGTTCCAGGGATTTCACCAGAATGTCTTTTAAGCTTTCTCTGCCACACAGAGAGGGTGCTGGATTAAAATGGATGTTTCCTGAATTGCAGATGTTGTCCAAATTACAGATAAGTAAGGAAAAATACCAGTGGGCAACAGGTAAGGTTGCTGAGGTTTAAGATCTTTGTCTTTGAATGTAGTTGCCTCTCTTATGGAATTGACCAGAATCAAATAATCCTGACACCATCTTTTTAAAGAAACTGTGTCACCAAAACATCCTTCAGGAAACCCTTGAGCTCCTGAATCTTACCAAGGTGTGAATGCTGTGTGATGCCCAGAAGGGCAGCCCTGTTCAGAGTGCACTGTGATAGCTGTAGCTTCCCTCTGCTTTCCATTTCTGCTCTTAGTTTCTAGTTGAGTTGTATTATCTGACAATGCAGTATATACAATTTCAAATTAGGAATTAAATGAAGGTTTTTTGAGTTTAATACTTACTCCACTTTTATAACTGTTCCATGAGTGAGTTCCTTAGTTACTACATATATCTACATTCATCCAATGTAGATATATATGTGTTAATACCTTTGTTTAAATCCCTTCTATTCTTACTTACTCTGTTGTCTATGCAATCTAACATGACATGAAGAGATACATCTCTCTTTATATATTATCTATCTATTCATATACTTCTTAAAGATTTGGCTTTCAGTATTTTGATGCTAAGATATTTAAATATTCATGACAACTCTATCCTCATTGTGGATTTGCACGTTAGAATTATAAAGTGGTACCTTTTATACTATTTTATTTGCCTTGAGTTTAATTGTGCCTCAAGCAAAATTTTTAAAGCTTTAAGCAGACACTCAGTTGATCTGATTAAAGAACCCTAAAATTTAAAATATAGTTAATGGAAAAAAAGGACTCCCCATCCCCAAATATAACTATTCTATTTATATGAGTTCTATGCATTTCTGAAGTTGAAGTCCAAGAGAGGAGAAAATTGATGTCCTCCAGTGGAAAAGAATGGAGCTAATGAAAAAATAAAATTGAATTTTCATGCTTCGTGGAGTACATTAACAAATAACACCAAAAGGTGGATAAAGAATTAAAATTTATTAAAAAAACCTTTACATAGTGTCATTTTTCTTTAATTTTCCCAGTAAATCTATGAAGCTCCTAGGCAGAGATATAGCCATACTATGCAGAGGTCATAAATTATTGGTAGTAGTTTATGTATTTCTTTTTTTAAAGATTTTATTTAATTATTTTTAGAGAGGGGAAGGAAGGGAGAAAGAGGGAGAGAGACATCAATGTGCGATTGCCTATCATCTGCCCCTTGTTGGGGACCTGGCCTGCAACCCAGGCATGTGCCCTGACTGGGAATCAAACCAGTGACCCTTTGGTTTGCAGGTTGGCACTCAATCCACTAAACCAAACCAGCCATGACTATATATTTCTGTCATTTATTATTTTGGAAATTAGAATTCTCTAAGTGTATTTAAATTCTCAATATTTAATTTCTTCAAAATCCTGGCTAAATTTTCATTAACTAATTATCCCTTTAGTTGACATAATAGATTCAAACATTTTACTTGGGCTTCAACTGCAGTAAAAATATATTATTTTCCATCGCACTTAGGAGGCACATAACAGGCTTGTCATAGCTTTGCTGAAAGTTTTCCTCTGTCTCTTTGAGAATGTAAAACATTTAATGCCGTTCACCATCGATGTTGCTTTAACAGCATTTAAAGGTCTTAAATAAGCACTGTGAAGTGATAATACCTTAAAAGGCAGAATACTGCAAGCTAAATGATCAGGCTTGTTTACCCAATCAATGCTATAAGCCATCATTTGGCTCAGATCTCAGAATCTGCTTTTTTGTGGGGGTTTTTTTTTTTTGTTTTGTTTTATCAGACTTGAACTTTCTTTACATTAATCACAACATAATTAGCAATCAGATTAGAAAATGTCTTTGGCATTTAAAAAATGTCGATAGGGAGGAGCACCTGCTGTGAGGACAATAGACAAACTTCCAGATGCAGAGACGTGCACTAGGACTGAGGGAACTCTTATTTTACACTTCTCTATTTTTCTATCAGATGTTTTATTTTTAATTTGACAAGTGTGTTACTTTTCATCACTGCTAGTTATTTTTATTAGCTCCTAATATTAGTTGGTTTGTAACATTTTCTCTATTTAAACTAAAAAGGCCGAAATAATTTTCAAAACCTGGTGGTGCACCTCCACCATGATGAGCTCTTTTCTAAGTATTTCAGCCCAATAGAGCTCTCGTCCCTGAATTTCTCTAGCGTCTGGGT
>PVKM010050429.1:0-10666 GCA_004027735.1 Carollia perspicillata
CAGTTTTATGCCACTATGCACCCATTAGCATAGCTAAAGTTTTTTTTCTTTTTTAACTGACAATACTAATTACCGATGAGTATGCAGAGGAGTTAGTTCTCACTCATTGTTGGGAATTCAAAATAGTTCAGCCACCTGGGAAGACAGTATCCAGATTCTTACAAATTTAAACATAGTCATACCCTAAGATCCCGCCATCATGCTCTTAGGTATTTATCCAACTGATTTGAAAACTATGTCCACACAAAATCCATCATACAAATCTTTATATCTGGTTTATCTATAATAGCCAAAAAAAGGAAGCAATCAAGATGCCTGTTAATAGGTGAATGTACAATGTAACTTTAGTACATCTATGTAATTTTATTTTATTCAGCAACAAAAGAAATGAGCTACCAAGTCACAAAAGACATGAAGGAAACTTAATTGCCTATTGCTAAGTAAAAGAAACTAGTATGAAAAGGCTACATAAAGGACTACCCCATTTATATAATAATCCAGAATAGGCAAACTCTGAAGATGCTAAGGAGGTCAGTGGCAGTGGGGAAGGAGGGTTGAATTGGAGTATCACAGTGAATTTGTACAGTGGTGAGCATATTCTGTATGATACTATAATCTAGGATACAGTACAGTATGCACTTACACATTTATAGTTATTGAACATTATAGCACAAAGCACAAACCTTGATGCATGGGTATTTTTTTTAATTATTCAGAAAGTAAGGGGATACCAAGATGAAATAAAATAACTGTGATAAAACAGCCGTACTATATAAAGAGAATAACATCAGTGAAGGGGTTGGAGAAACAAGGTTCTGACCTCAGTACTTTGGAAATTACTGGAGTCTGTAAGACTAAAGTAAAGAAACTGTACATAAGAATTGTACTGTAGGTGATAAAGTATTTCCACAAGAGTGTGGACCAATCATTACAATACCACTAACATGAATACTGAATTGAACATTTAAGTAAATGGATCATAAATGGTGGTCACCAGGTTTCTAACTGATAGAGTGGGAATTTACAGAGAAGCAAGGAAAGAGGCTAAATAATCCATGTGGTAACAGATTAGAATTAGACACATGAGTACAAACTCATGCTTAGGTTTATATAGATATATATGATGCTGTATATATATTTATGTTATTATATACATACAAATATATGTACATGTTTCTAGATTCACATTGCTTTGCCTTGTCAGCTAAGAGAGCTAGAAGCAATAACACCCCAGTAGGAGAAGCACATCTAGCTTCTGGATCTCGGTTTTATAATACCATGCTCCAATAAAGCCAACTGCTGATTCTAGAACTGGAGCAGAATATACACAAGATGAACCTAGCACATTTGTAGTGCCAGGAACTTAGCAAATACTAAAAAAAAAATTGCTTCTATTATTATGTGGGTATGTCAAAGAAACACAGTAATTTACTGAAAGAGCTGCCTAGTCTAATCATGAAAAAACAGACAAATTTTAATTGATGGACATTCTACAAAACGGAAGTGCATGGCAAACCGTCAGTGTCATAAAAAGCATGCAAAGGCTGAGGAACTATCACAGTTGGGAGGAGCCTAGAGCAACAGAAGAAAATGGATGGGACCTAAGATCATAAAAAGGATGTTAGGTAAAAACTAAGGAAATCTAAATAAAGTATAAACATTTCATTTAATAAAACATTTCCATATTGGCTTATTAATTATAGTTAATGTGTCATTCTAATATAAGGTGTTGATAACAAGGACAACTGGTTATGTAGTATTATGGGAACTCTCTGTACTGTATTCACAATTTTTCTATAAATCAAAAGCTCACCAAATTAAATTTTTTAATGATAAATAAACCATTAATACCTAAATTTTTGTTTCTTTTTCTGACCTATGATATAACCAAACCTGGAAACTCCTATGTTAGACCTTTTGAAAACCTCTTGTAAGAGTTACCCACTTTGATACTTACTATAATTCTCTGGAATACCCACTGTAGCTATTATTGTTATTCTCATTTTACAGGCTGGGAAAATAGAGTCATGAAATATTTTTTGTTTTTCTTTATGTCATTTAGCCATAGTTTTAAAGACAAGTTTCTGCCTCTCTCTTCACCCCTCTTTAATTACCTTGTGTTGCATACAGAACTTCACATGAAATTACTGACATATTCGTACATGCATCACCAGTACCTTACAGTGTCTGGTTAATCACAGGGTCAATAAAGGGGATGTACAGTCATCAGTGCTTTATGTCTAGGTTTAAAGAAATTTATAACTGAAAGGATACTCAGAGTTAAGCTTTTCAGCTCAAGTTTTTTCATTTTGAGATAAAGAAAATAATACTAAGAAAAGTGAACTAATTTTCCCATGCTTATTGCACAACTAGTTAGCATCTGAAACAGAGCTGAAATACAGTTCCAATTCTATTTATTTGTTTCTCCCTTCAGCAGTATTCTAGTTAATAGACTGTACTACAAACACACACACACACAAACTCCTTGATCTATGGCAAGACTTATGAAGCAAATTGCCATAAGAATTGTAATATTCTTAAAAGTTCAAGAAAATCTCTAAGCAGGTGTTGCCTAAAGAACAAGAAAATAAAAATTAATATATACCAAGAGAGAACAGCTGTTGACAAATACTCTGGGGCATTAAATTGAGCCATCTGATGTTACTGATTTTAAGCATTTTGCTGTGCAAAACTGGCAATTTCATGTGGTTTAACCATGAGATCCTGGCAACTGAGTTAACATAGGATAATGCAGTACAACCTGCCTATTATACTGATATGCATATTAAAATGGTACCAATTGTATGACCTTTATATATGTATTAAAAACAATATTTATTCATTTATTCATTTATTTAGTAGGCATTTATTGAGCATTTTCTGTGTAAGGCATTGAGTTTCATGTTAAAAAGATAAGTAAGATATGAACCCTATGCCAAAAGATAATATTAATCCAGTATTAGAACAAAATGTAGACACTATCATTATAAAATAATAGTTCCTCTTCATTAATCAAAATGTAAGAGGAACTATATTATATCCTTTCATGGATATCGTATTTGAACTTCTAACAGTCTTCAGGTTAGAGATATGTTACCTCATTTTCCAAATGAGAAAACTGAGTCTCAAAAAGAAAAAAAACACGAGCAAATCTACCGAGTCTGTAAGTGCCAGGGCCAGTGTTGGAACTCAGATCTATCCGCCTCCAAAACGTATATTAATTCTCATAATCACGTTGATTTGTTTAATTAAATGTAGAAGGTGTTGTTGACAAATAAAATACCTCTACACTACTGCAGAGAGTGCAGATTGGGAAGCTGTTGGTCAATATTTAATAAATCTGAGAATACACATACTTTATGATCCCAAAATTCCATTTTATATTTTTATGAACAACTTTACCTTAGATTTTTCTATTTTTTTAACCTTTACAAAGAACCGATTGTTTCAGCTTTGCTTATCCTTTTAGTTTCTCTTTTGTTTTTGGCTTTATTAAATTCTGCTTTTGTGTTTATTTTCTCTAGGTTTAAACTGGTAAGCTTTCATAAATGTCTTAAATTGAATGCTTACTCAAATTTTTCATCTTTCTTCCTCATTAATATAAGCATTTATGACTAAAATTATTTCTCAAAGTAACATTTTGATTCCACAAGTTTTGTTTTGTACTATTACTATTAATATTCAATTGTAAGTATTTTCTAATTTATTTAAGATTACTTATTTGACTTCAGATTAATGTAAAAATGTGTTTTTAAATCTCCAGGTGTTTGGGTTGTAGTCTTATTTAAATTGTTATTGATTTTAATTTAATTTCATTGCCATCAAAGAATACATTCCAAATTGAAAAGTCTGATAATGAAGCAGTAGAGAAATTCATGTCAGTGACTACCTTTGGCTGGTTGGTAACAGGAAGAAAGAATAATCATGTATGAAAACCTGAAAGGGACATGTTAAGCTAGGCAGCAACCACAGAAGTAGTTTGCTTGATTAGCCAATTTCTGAATTAGAAGCTAGGACTGAGCTCCAGTCTTAGCCTGAGTTCTCTTAAAAAGCAGGACATGACACCAAAATATACATGCTTTAAGCTTACTGATGAATGTGGTCCCAAAGAGCAAGAATACAGGACAGGAAGGGTGAAAACAGGAAAAAAGAAAAGTCAATAGAGAAATGAGCACCAGGTTGGCTACCCCGGAGCCTTCACAAGCCTCCTGTAAGCCTCCATTCATAAGATTCCTCAGAAACCACGTACATTGTTGATGGAAAAACTATATGGAAATTTCTCAAAAAATTAAAAATAAAACTACCATATCCAGCAATCCCTCTTCTGAGTATATACCCAAAGGAAAGGAAATCAGGATCTGAATGTGACATCTGCACAACCAAATTCATTATAGCACTATTCGCAAGAGCCAAGATATGGAAACAACCTAAGTGCCCACTGACAGATGCGTGGATAAAGAAAGTGTTATATATATGATATATATACATGACATGTATATAATGTACCATATATAAAGATATAGATGGTAAAATGAAATGTTATTCATCCTTAAAAAGAAGGAAATTCTGTCAACTGTGACAACATATATGAAACTGTAGGATATTATACTTAGTAAAGTAAGCCAGACACAAAAAGACAAATATTGTGTGATCTCACTTATATGTGCAACCTAACAAAGTCAATCTCATAGAACCAGAGAGCAGAAGGGGACTTTCCAAGGGCTGGGGAAAATGGAGAGATGTCGGACAAAGGATATCAACTTTAAGTGATAAGATGAATAAGTTCTGAAAAATTTAACATAAAGATTGGTGAATATTGCTAATAATATGTTTTTATCACACACACAAAAATGATCGTGAGCCAAGGCACTGACTGCGTCTTTGTACCTGCAAAAGTTCTGTCTAAAACCTCAAAATACCAGTTGCAAAACATTCCTTGGGTAAGCGGTGTGGCTGAGAGGATGCTCAGTGCCACAAAAAAGATGCCTAATATGCTTCTGAAGCTAAGCAAATTTCACTCTGCTTGGCCTTGTCTTTTTATGTTTGTGATTTCTATGATCCTTCCTGAGAAGAAAGGCTGGTAAGACTAAAGGAGTCAAGTATTCCTAGATCTTCTGGCTAGTTACCTCTTGGAAATTCAGCTGTAATCATGTCATCTCCCCGGGTAAACAATTTAATAGTTTTCCATTACTCTGGGGAAAAAAGACCAGAATCCTTTACAGCCTCCTTTTCAGCCAATCCTCCTACCTTTCTGTGATCCAACCACACTGATCTTCCCAAGAGCCATGATGCTTCTTCGTCCTCAGGGCCTTCATACACGCTGTTTTGTCTGCTCCTTCTTTTGGTTAACTTCTTTCACCATTAAAATCCTTTCTCAAATATCTAAGAATATCTTCCAATAATTTATTTCTGTTTTTTGCACACTTTCCTAAGTCCTCCAGTTGGAATATGCCCTCATAATATTTAACACCATTTTAAGCTATGTGTTTATTTGCATGTTTACATGACCCATAGCTACCTCATTCATTAAGCTGTTAACATCAGGGCAGGAAGTGGGTTTCCAATTCATCATAGTATACCTAGTGCCTGCAACTTCCTTATAAGTACATCAAAGGAACATAAAAATTTATAGAATCAAAGATTTGTTAGAAAATAATCACTTTTCTTCCCATCTCTGTATGGTATAATCTAATGTTCTTGGCCCATACCGTTCAGTAATCCTTTCCAGGAAACTTCATGTGTTCAGACTGCTTTCACAGTGGTCCCCTTGAACATTCTTGATTGGTTCCTACCTTTAAACTACTTTTCTCTCGGTGTTTCTTCTATAGTTGCCATGTTCCTCTGTGTTCTCCCCATCATACTTTGACACTCTGACCAGCCCATGTGGCTTCTCTCAGACTCCTGGTGATTAACCTTCCCACAAAATTCCTAAAGCTACTTTTAATCTCTTCTGCAGTGGGGGAGGGGGGTTGTACACCTCTAATTGTCAGTTTTCATACCTAATGACAAAATTTGTTTTAGAACATAGGCCAAGGGTCTTCAGTCATTAGCCTGCAGATTGGAGTAAGTCCATAGTTATCTTTTCTTGAACCCAACACACTATTGACAAATTCCAGTAATAGATAAGAATTGGCAGAAATACTTGATATAGAAAAATAGGGATAAACCAAACATGGTTTACTTATCTAATTATGTAAAATAAAATCAGCATTATCAGGGTACCCATCAGAAAAATTAGCCAAAGTCTCCAACACAGAGAAACACATGTATATCTTCAAAACCTCTCCATTGCAAATGACATCTGTATGAGCAAGAATCACACCAGAACTCTTGAAATCATAGCAGTCACCTTTGGTACAGAATATACTCTACATTTGAGCCAAAGACCCCATCATCTTGGCCTGAAGAACCTATCAATCTCAAAGCTCTACAATTCACAATCTAACATGGGCTATACAATATATCACCAAGGTCTCACACACCACACTCATACTTTCCAGGCTACATTCAGACTGCTACAATATTTCTGAACTCAGTGCCATTGAACCAAGAGCAAAATCAGTTTGCCAGACATCTCTGGGGAATGATAATGGGCTCTGCTCATTCCATATGTCCATATATTGCTTTGTTGTTGTTACTGTTATTATTGTCTTCTTAGTTTTTAAAATCTAAAAATAAGAAGATAACACAAAAATTCAGACTTTCTCTTTCTCATAAGAAATCAAAAGGCAACAGTGGACATAGCTTCACCATGGCTACAGAGTAGCAACTGTACATTTTAAAACAAAAATTTATTCTCCAGTCTAAGCATTTCCTACCTCCTGCTATTACATCTCCATGATCAGTTGCATTCATTTCCTTTGCCTACCAGGAAGCCTTAGGCCCTTGCTTTTCTGAATCCCGATCTAAATTGTAAGCTTTTTGTGGTCAGGGGCTTTGCCTTCAGTTCAACTTTTTACACATCACCTAACATGTGGTGCTACCTATAACATTAGAAAAAGTAGACTTTGTAAGAATGGCAGAGATGGAGTTCATTTCCTAGTTTTTCCCCTTGGTAGTTTTTAGGTCAGGGGAATGTTTTTCATTTGTCAAGTAGAAATAGCTTCTAACATCCATTTGATAGGGTTACTGTGAATTAGATCACATTATGCAAAGTCTCAGGCACTCCACAGATGCTAATTTATCATTTTTATTCTTACTTGATTAATTGTGGAAAACATACAAAGAAAAATGAAGACTAGATCATCAGGCCAGCAGAGACACATTAAACAGATGGCAAGGCAACACGGAGATGAGGCATGAGAGAGCAGTTTGAAGAAGTCAGAAATGGTGATGTTTAATCAATATGAAAATGCAAGCACAAAAGAGTCTGGATGATGCTGAATACATTTTCCTCTCCAATAATGAGGACACAGCCCACCCTAGAAGGCTGTGCAGACTTCCTAGTCTATATTACTAAGTCTGTTCTCCCTTTGTGCTCTCCTGTAATTGACATGGCAAATGAAAGTCGGGTCAGAGATAGGGATGTAGGGCCTGCTAAGGCTGGTGCCCTCTCATAGGCCAGGTAGGCCAACTGATCTGCAACACAGAATAACAGACTCATACATTTCATATCTGCTCCTGATGAGGACAATAATTACTACATTTATTTAGTTACTATCACACTTATTAAAACATGCTAATAACATGTTTTAATTAAGTTAAATTATATTGAGGGCTTGCTACGAGTTAGGCTTTATGCTAAAAGCTCTACATGTTTTGCCACAACTAATTCTCAACCCAAATCTATATGTTGGAATATGTACTATTATAAGCCCTCTTTTATAAATAAGGAATCTAAAGTTCCTAGAAATTAAATAACTTGAAATTTCTCATATGACTGGCAAGTATTAAAGCCACAGTTTGAACTAACATCTTTCTGGTATCAGAGGCCTTGCTTTTAATGAGAGAGAGAGAGAGAGAGAGAGGAAAGGAAAGGAAAGGAAAGGAAAGGAAAGGAAAGGAAAGGGAAGGGAAGGGAAGGGAAGGGAAGGGAAGGAAAGGAAAGGAAAAAGGAAAGGAAAAAGGAAAGGAAAAAGGAAAGGAAAGGAAAAAAGAAAAGAAAAGAAAGAAATTTTCTTCATGGGAAAATGACATCCAGAGCATACAAAGGCTAATTATAGCTATGTATGAGTCATTTAAATTTTAATTTACATTTTCTAATTTTGAAGAACAGATATCAATTATATATTCACAACTTTTAAGAACCAATAAAATTATTTTTGAGAACCCTTTTTATCATTGACATCATTAGCATCAGTGTCTTAACTGTCATAATTGCTCAGAGATAACATTTAGTTACTGTCCTTAATTGGTTTGTGATCTACTAAGAAAGGAAAAGCATGGATATATATAAGTGGCCATATGACTATTGTGTCTTTCATCAATATTAACGGATATATTATTTTGGTATCTGTTCTGTCCTCCTATACCTATCAAGACAGGTGAGAGGGTCAGTTAACCTAAGACTATCTAAAATAAAATTGCAGTGCTGTTGTCCCCTCAGTAAAACAGTCCAACCAGTATTCCTCCAACTGTAACATCACTGCTGACAGAGAACATACCAGCTGCTAATGCAGGCTAGCTATTGCTAGAAAGCTCTGACTTCTAGACAACATTTCATAAAGTTCAGACAGAATCTTTCCCCATATCTCCATCCATTGATCCCTACTCTATTTTCTATAGTTTCACAGATAAAAATCTCACTCTACTGAAATGGAAAGAAGAGAAAAAGAAACATACAGTGTAGAAACTAGAGCAATCTCCATAAAACTACTAAATTTTGCAAATCAACCCAGAATACTGCATTATTAGTGGCCTTCTGTAGGCATTGGTTGGAGCAAGCAAATAGTAATTAGGACAACCACTTTGAATTGCTCAACTTTGAAGACATTAAACTGATCAAACTGAGTTTGCAATTCAATGCCATTTCTTGATTTTTACAGTTCTTCCTCATTACAGGCACCAATGTCACCAATATTTCAAATATGCTCCCTTCTTGAGACAATCTTGTAGTGAGCACAGCAGTAGACATTAGTTCAGTTATCAGCAAATATTTATTGTGTCAATCATGGGCAAGGTACCATGATGTGTGCTGACAAAGAAACAGTTAAAAAAGAAAATTCCTGTCATTGTTAGAATTTACATTCTGATAGGGTAGACGAACAATAAATAATAAATATTTAATTTGATAGGTGCTACAAAGGAAAATGAAGATGCCAAGAGATTGAAAGTGATTAGGGTGAGGATGACAATTTACAAGGTATAGTAGCAACTTCCCTTTCACAATCAACATTTAAGCAAAACCATTCAGGAAGAAAGAGAGATAGCACTGTGTAACTCCAGGCAGAGCAAATACTAATGTCCATTTCCTGAGGTGGGAACAAGCTTGGAATACTCAAGAAACAGGAAGGAGGAAGCCAAGGTGAGTGATAAAAGATAATGAGAAATTGGTAACTCTGAAGGAGTAGAGACAAATAACATAAGGCAAGATTTTGAGACTTGGAGAACCATTATGGCTGCTGGACAGAAATACTTGAAAAGATAAAGTATGAAAATAAGTCCCTGGCCAGTATGACTCAGATGTTTGAAACATCATCACATAGACTTAAATGTCTTGGGTGTAATTCCTGGGTGGGACACACACCCAGGTTGAGGGCTTAATCCCTGGCCAGGGTACACATGAGAAGTCTCTCACATCAATGTTTCTTTATTTTTGTTTCTTTATTTCCTTCCTTTCTTCCCTTCTTCCTTCCTTTCCTTCCTTTCTCTTTCTTCCTCTCTCCCCCCGTTTCCCTCTCTCTCCGTAAAAAAAAAATAAAAAAGAAGAAGAAGCAATAAAAAAATGTCCTCAGGTGAGGATAAAAATTAAATAAAAAGCTGAGAAGACAGTAGCATAGACAAAAGCAGGTTTGTTGACTTGGACATTGACAGAAACAAAGGAAGTGGTGAGATTAAGGTGTCTGCAGGACTGAGTCTTCTGAGGCCTCTCTTTGGCTTGCAGATGGCCATCTTCGCCTGATGTCATCACATGATCTTTACTCTGTGTGTCTGTTTTCTAATCTCCTCTTCTTGTAATGGCTTCGGTCATTAAATTAGAGCCTACCCACATGACCTCATTTTGCCTTAATTACCTTTTTAAATAAGAATAAAGTCACATTCTGAGGTACTAGGCATTAGGGCTTCCACATATGAATCTTGTGGAGACACAGTTCATCCTATTACAGATGTAAAATGTCAGAAAAGAGAGGATGCCAGAATAAACTTACTTTTTTTTTCTACCCTGAGCACTATGGAGTTGCCATTTACTGAGAAAGGGAGACCATGGAACAGCAAGTTGCAAGGTTAAAAATCACCTAGTTGCCATGCTGAGTAGGCAGTTGGATATGATCATGGAATTTAAGAAAACATCAGGGATGAAGATACACCTTGAGATGTGTGAGAAAATATATGGCACTTAAAATATGGGATGGTTGAAATTGCCTACCAAGTGGGTTTTGATAGAGCATAAAATAAGTATGCAGGCTGAGACATAAGCCATATATATTTTATATGTATGCCATAAGCCATATAATGTGTGTGTGTGTGATGTGTCTATAAAGGAGACTGAGAAAAAGTGACCACTGAG
>PVKM010050430.1:0-10713 GCA_004027735.1 Carollia perspicillata
GCCCTTTGTTCTGGCTGGGGGGTGGGGGGAGGTTGGAGGGCTGCCCCAAGACCTGGACCACAGCCCTGCAGGGAATCCAAGGCTCCTCCCCTCCACATGAGCTTCACAGCTTGGTGTGGAGGTGTCTTTCCAGACCCTGCCCTGGCCCGACCTCAGTCCCCTTCAAGGTGGCAAGGTATGAGGGGCCCAATCTGTGGATGGGAGGGATGCCCTATTCCCTCAGGGGCTGAGTGCAGGGCGTGGGCGGCAGGACCTCCTCCTCAGCAGCTAGGGGCCCAGCCTCCAGATTCCCCATGCCGGCAGCTCCAGGTTTTGAGAAGCCAGGCAGATGCTCCAACCCAAGGGGGGCAGGAATAATCAGTATAATACGCTCGTGGTCCACAACTCTCCCCCTCCCCGCTCCCACACTCCGCGCCCTCCGCTGGGGGGGGGGCGGGGGCGGGGGGCGGGGGGCGCCTTTAACCCTAGGCCGCGGGGCTCACCGTGCGAGTGCTCCTCCTCGCTGCTGTCATCCTCCGAGTGGGGCTGTCCGCCGTTGGGCGCCGTCTTGGCCCGGCTGCGGGACAGGATCCCGGAGCCCGCGCTCGGCTTCTCCATCACCGAAGGCATTACCCCGCCCAGCTGCCCCAGGGGGCGCGGGAGCCTTCGGAGAGCAACTGGGGTTGCCGCGCCTGCCTCGAGTGCCTTGCCCGGCCCGGCCTGGAGAGGTCGCCACTGAGGCTACAAGAGGCAGGAGGTCAGCGTGGCTAGGGTCCGGTGGGGCGGGAGCCCAGCGGACGGCCCAGCGCTTTCTGCGACCCCCACGGGCGAAGGCGTCGGAAAAGTTTGTGTAGAAGTGGGGTACGCAGGGGAATGAGCGCAAGGTCCGATGCGGCTGCGGGGCGCACTCGCTCTATATGCTCCCCGGGATTGGGTTCCCCAGGAGAAGTCAGGATACCCTGCCCTCGGGGCGCCCAGGAGCCTTACAGCCCTCCTGCCCACGCAGTTCAGCAGGCGGGCGCTGCAGCACAACTGACGCCCCCCGCGGGTTCTGCGCCTCTCAGCTGCACCGGGATGTACCAGTCCCAGGGCGGGTACCCCTGTCCCGACCAGACCCCTGCCTGCGACGGCAGCCGGCGAGACTATGGAGGTGGCGGCGGGACCCCGGTTGTGGCGGCGGGACGGCGCGCACGGCACGCGGCGCTGGGGCAGAGTTGCGGGGAGTCGGGCGGAGCTCAGCCGCGGGCGCCGCCTCGCACGCTCCCCGGCGCGCTCGCTCTCCCTCTCCCCGGCGCGCTCGGGCTGCTGCTCGATCACCCGCCCGCTCACCGCCGCCGCTCGCTCCTCGCGCACACAATGAAGCTGCTGGCAGGGAAGTAGTGCCGGCTGCGGCCTCAGCACCCCTCCCCCAGCCGATGCCTCCGCCAGCTGAACATCTGGCCCTGGGGTGGGCGGGAGGGCCCGGAGGGCGGGGCCTGGGGGCTGGGGCTAGACCTCCAGGGGGTGGGGTCAGGACCAGAGTAGTGAGCGCTTCCTTCTGCGGGGCCCCCCGGGCTCTCAGACCTGCCCCTGGGGGAGACCTCGCGGTCCCCCAGCAGTAGCTGGGGGTCAGCCCCACCCACGCGAACACCAGTCCCACACACCAGGGGGCTCGGGTTACTGCCGTCTGCCCCGGGGGCCCTGAGGCCGCCTGCCCGCCTGCCCGGGTGGAGCCCTGCTTTTCCTTCCATTTCCCTTCCTGCCAAGGAACTCGCCGCCCCCCCTTCCGCAGAGGGACCCCCCCTTCAGGCGCCCTTGGGGGCCAGAGCGGATGGGAGGCCGGACAGGCCAGGAATTAATTCCTCCAAGAGCTACTCGGCCAAACCTAGCTTCTGGTGCATCTGCGGGTCCCCAGGGGTCACCCCAATTCCCTTTAACTGCTGCAATGTGCACCCCAAAACAGTGGCATAAGGGGTTGACGTACGGGGAGAGAGAGGTGTAAGGGAAGATCTGGACTGCAGGGAGAGGGCGGAGCTGGGTCTCCTCCCCACTGGGTTCACTGTCACCCCAGCTGGGAGTAGCATCCCCCTCCCCCAGGACAAGCACGGGCAGAGTGACAGACCGGGAAGCGGGTAGAGCGGCACAGACGGAGATGGGGGAGGGGGTGGGCAGAGACTTTCAAAGCCAGACCCAGCCACCCTGCCAGGCACACAAAGAGCCGGCGCACACACTGGCGGCAGCTCTGAGCCTGCGAGCCTTGCCGGTGCCCGTCCCCGCCACCCGGGGCACGTGCGGCAGAGCACACAGGCCCAAGCCCCCGCTCGCCGGCCCTCCCACCCAGAGCCCCTGGACTCCCAGACACACCTCTACCCGGGCACACCCCGCTGTGCCCAGACGGAGCCGATTCCGCGCTCGCACCCTCCACTCCCTTCACTTCCTCGGCCACTCTGTAATCAGATTCCTAAATTTAGAAGCAACCCAGGGCCCAGCGAGGGATCCCCGCCCCCACCCGCTGTCTGAGGCCAGCCGGCCGGGGTCCTGCGGTCGGTTCACGACCTGTTTGGGGCCTCCTGGTCCTAGGGATCTTAGGAGCAGCTGTGCAAAGTCAGCCACGACTCCACCCGGCTGCGGCACCGACGGGCCACATGGGGCCACCCAGCCGCCGGCCACGTTGCCCGCCACACCTCGAGCCAGAGCTACGGGCCCTTTTTCCTCCTCTTAAATCATGGATTGGGCACCAGCCCCAGGGTGGGGAGGTCTGGACAAAGGAGGGGAATGAATGGGCCAAGGGCAGATCTGAGCTAGGGGGTCTGCTGCAGAGCCTCCCCAGCGTGACCCTTCCTGAGTGGCAGGGTTCCACCCTGCCCCCAGCACCTCCAGTCTTTAGGGAGGCTGTCATCTCTGTCCCCTCCTGCCTGGCAGGCAGCCATCGCTGCACACAGCCCTCTCCTACGATGGAGTCTTCCATCTTGCCCACACCAGAACCCCATGAGGCAGGGCCTCAGTTGGGTTCCCCATCTTCCCACCCCTGCCTCCTTTCCCTACTTATACCTAGGGCTCAGGGCCCAGCCCCCCCGCCCCGGGCATCAGCATCATGCACTTCCGGTCCCCGGTCCCCAGTCCAGGGCTGCCCAGGCACCCCCAGCCCCTGGCATCCCTCCTTCCACAGCATGCCCCCACACAT
Source organism: Carollia perspicillata (assembly GCA_004027735.1). Lineage (NCBI taxonomy): Eukaryota > Metazoa > Chordata > Mammalia > Chiroptera > Phyllostomidae > Carollia > Carollia perspicillata. The sequence goes on from PVKM010050430.1 coordinate 3,143, forward strand.
ACACACACACATAAGAACCTAATTCTGCTCTCCGTCTCCCTAGAGCCTAGAGCTCCGGCCAGTCAAAGGTTCTGCTCTGGAGGTGGGGGCAGGGAGGGGAGGCTTATTCCTTGAAGGTGGAGGGGGTACTTCCTAAGCCCTGGTGTGATGAGGCTTTTGCCTAGCACCTGCAACACAATACCGGAGGGGTATCCTAGGAGTTTGGGGGTGACTGTAGGGGCCACAGTATTTAGAGAGGAGGGGCATTCCTAGTGAGAAAACCCCTCCCCAAAGGGCAATGGCGGCAGGGTTAGAAGGGGGAGGGGCAAGGCCCCACCCTCCCACCTGCTGCAGCCACCCCCTCCCCAGCTGGCCCCCTCTTTTGTGCAATGCCACACAAAGGACAAGGGGCCCCGGCCGGCCTGGCCATCTGCTCCCAGCAGCCTGAAGGCTCTTAAAGAGACAGCACCCCCTCCCTGCCGCCCTGGGGCTTTGGTTCCAAATGCAGTGGGCTGCTCTGAGGGACCTGGTCCCAGCGGTACCCCAAATCCCACTCACTTTGCCTTGGCTCCCCCAGCCCCTAGGTCAGGAATCACACTCCCCCAGGCAAGGGACGCAGAGGTGCAGAGATGCCACGTGGCCAGGGACATGGGGGTGTGGGAGGAGAAAGGAGAGGCTGCCAGGGGAACCAGCCCCTCCTCCCCTCCAGCTTTAGGCAGCAGAGGGGCCAGCAGAGCTCAGAAGCGGGGGCCCTAGAACTGGGGTCGCTCACCTCCCTGAAGCTACCTCTGAGCTGGGGGAGAGCTGCCACTCTCCAGGAAGGCCCTCCCCGCCATTTTCACGGACGAGCTCCCCTCGCCTTCCTCAGGGAGGATGACAGTGCCTTCTTTCTGAGGGCTGTGGGCCAGCATGCAGGCCGCCTTGCAGCCTTGCAGCAACCCCGTGATCCGGGGCACGCTTACTGCCTGCAGTTTCCAGTGGAGGAAACTGAGGCTTCCCAGAGCTGCCACACAGGCCTCCGCAAAGCCCTTAGCCATGGCCGAAGAAGACCACCTCCCTCCTAGGCCAGATAAGGCCCTTTACCCTGAGATCCCCAGGGAAGCCAGACCAAACCCTCGCTCAGGGCCTTTGTCACACTGCTAGGAACATAAGTTTACATTATTTGTGTGATTGTTTATATCCTGTCTGTGTCCTCGCTGGGCTGTGGGCAGGGATTGTGTCCACCGTGTTCACTGCTGTGTTCCCAGTGCCAGGCATGTAGGAGGCACTCAATATCTTCTGAGTGAATAAATGTCAGCCCAAAAAGCCTCCCTCCTCCCGAAGCTCCTCCCTAGGTGCTCTGCTTCTTGGGCACCTTGCCTCCTCCCTCCTCAAGGTGAGGCAGAAGGGACAAAGGTTGAACAGGGATGCTGGGAGAGAAAAGGAGGGTGACCTTGAGCGAGCCACCGGCCTCCCCTTACAGCTCCCTCCTCCCAAAGGCGGGGGCAGCTCCAGCCAATCCTGAACTCACATCCTTGCCAGACAGACTGGGACTGTCCCGAGCTCTGGCCGCTGCGGTGTGGTGCCTGGGACCCCCGCCAGGCCCTCCGTGGCCACAGCCAAGGGGCTAAGCTTGGGGAGGGAAGCAGGCAGGCAGGCAGGCAGGCAGGCGGCCCTGGGGTGGGGGAGGGAGGGTGGCTGGATCTAAGAGAAACCCGGTGGGGCGGGAGGTGCTTCTCTGGACTGGAAGCCTGGGGAGGGGTGAAGCAGGGACAGAGGAGATGGGCTCCACTGTGGGAAGAGCTTGGGGAACTCCCTATGGGGCCCCCACCCCCGCAGTCCTTCCCAGACAGGAATGTGATTCCTCCCTCCCTTCCCCCACACCCCTACCCTGAGCCCACTGGCAGGCTGTGTGACCCAGGGCACTGCCCTCCCCTTCTCTGGGCCCAGTTTGTAAATCCCCTGGACTGGCTCACACTCCCCCCCACACACACACCCAGGGCTGTGAAGAGGCTGACAGAAGGTGACAGAGGTGACAACCTGGTGCTTGGCACTGCCTCAGCACTGCGGCCACGTGAGGAGGGGGCTGAAGGAGGCGAGGGAGCCGAGTCTGTGAGTGGTGGTGGTGGAGGAAGGCAGAACAGAATGGGGCGGAGGTCAGCAGGAGACCCCAGCTTCCTGACACCCACACCGAAGAAATCTGACTCCCTGAGCGAAGCAGGAATTGGGGAGGAAAGGTCACTAAGACCTTAGCTGAGGTAGACAGGACAAGGTGGGGGGACTCCCCATGGGGGGGCAGTTTCCAGACCCTGGAGCCCAGGCTGTGTCTCCGGAAGCCAGGATGGGGACCTCCCCTTGCCCTCACCTGGACGAGAGCTGGCGCCCTCTGGCGGTGACAGTGGGAACCAAGGGGTCCCACCTCAGCTTGGCCACAAATGTCCTCCCAGCCAGGCTAAAAGCCGGGCAATCTGAGGAGCCCATTCTCCTGGGGCAAGTGTAGGAAATCGAAGTCCCCCTGGACCACTTGGAGTTACTGAGTTTTAGATCCAATCCCCAGCAAGTCTTCTTGACCCAGAGCCACCCAGAACCTTCCAGAATAATGTCAGGTAGAACAGAAACCCCCAGCAAAATGGCAGAGGAGACTCATTTGCTGTGTGGTCTGAGGTGAGTTACTTGGCCTCTCTGAACCTCAGTCCCTCCGTCTCTCAAAGGGAACAATAATCCTGACCTCATCTGATTGTTGGGAGGATCCAACATCATTTTGGCTGGAATGTAATTAGAGCCCCCGTAGATGCTGGTTTCTTTCTGAAGCAGGGGTCCCCTGCTAAGCACCCCAAGCAAGGCTGGAAACCCCTTCACTGCTCTGTGAGGCAGCCCATGCTCTGTGGGCCAGCTGAAGGCCATTGCCACCTGGGTCTCCTGGGTCAGACCCCTGGAGGGAATAGCTCTTTCTCTGTGACGTTTGCCACTTGGCATCCTCCCTTCAGACTCGTCGATTGCTCCAGATTCCTGCCTTCAGTCTGACATCTCCAATCCGCCAAGGACACGTGGCTGGACAGCAGTTCTCCAATACCGCTCTGACCCTGTCCCACGCCTGCTCAGTCACATCCTGTGGTTACCTATGGCCTTCTGGGCAAAGTCGGAACATCTCCTCTTCTCCCAGCTCGGGACTCAAGGGCTTCCCAACTTGTTTCTGATCCAGCCAAACAGGTGTGCTCACCATCTGCTGAGCCCTCTCAGGTGCCCCAGAATGCCCCAGAATGCCCCGTCCGCCCTGCAAAGCCTGGCCCGGCCCACCGACTTGCATGCTCCATACCCAGCCTGGCCCTTGGGACTGCCCACTCCCGCAGGCAAGCTCTGCTCTGTCAGGACACATCCAGGGCCCCCAGGCCGGCGGCCTGCTCCCCGCTCAGGCTCCTCCTGCACCCCCACCCCCACCCACCTGCTGCATGGCCCTCAACACATGGCCTTGCCTCCCACTTCCAGAGAATTGAGGCCATCTGGCAGGAAACCCTCCGAGGCCTACCCCCACACCCAGAGATTCAGCTCCTTCCCTCTCACCCCCAGGTGTAGATGTACCTCGCTGCTTCAAGGCCAGCCTAGTTCCCAGGCTCCGCATTCCCCCTCCCCCGCACACACACGCACATCCCAAGCACCTTGGTCCTCACTTATCTCTCTTCCCTCATTATTTTGCTCAACACATCAGCCCACCTAAGTCCCTCCATCCTAACCCCACCCCCATATACAGACACACCAACACACACACACACACCCTCCCTCCATCCACGGTCACCTTGAACTACCCCTCTCCGCTGAAGCTACCGCTAGCTTTTCTTTTTTTAAGCCAGGCTTCTTAAAAGAGTGGTTCGCACTCCTCCATCTTTGTCCTCACCTCCCACTCACTTCCCAACCCCAGGCAGGGCCTCTTCACCCCGGCCACTCGCAGAGACTGTTCTTGCCAAGGTCACCAGTGACTATTGTCCGTAAACCCCAAGGGCATTTGGCAGGCAGGGTCTCGCTCCACCCCTGAGCACAGGGTGCCACCCCTGCTCCCCGTCGTCAGCTCCCCGCCGCTGGCTGTCCTCCTGGCTGTCTGCACACCCTGCTGTTGGTCTCTCAGGCCCACTCCGGGTCCTTAACTCCCCAAGCTGTGGACACTCCAGTCTCCAGCCCAGACACCTACCCCAGGCTCAGGACCCCCTTATCCAACCAACCGCCTTCCGAACATCCGAACATTGGAACATCAGATGTTCGGAACATCCGAACATCTGAACATCTAGGTTATCCCTCAGACACCTCAGGCCAGTCAGTCCAAATGGATCGCGGCCTCTTGACCGCTCATTGGCACTGCCCGCCCCTGTCCCAGTTTCTCTTCCCACCGGCACCCAGAGTGGATACTCGGGAGCTGCCCTGGACTCCTCTGTGCTTCACTTCTGTGTCCAACTTCTGTTGGCCTCCTCCCTGCAGCCGCTCCCCCTCGCCTGTTACTGGACAGCCTCCCAGCGGGCCTCCCTGCCTCCACTCTGGCCCGCCCCCCCAACTCTGCTCCTGATTCAGTAGCCAGAGGGATTTGTCTCAAAACCAATCTCATCAAGTCAATCCTCTGCTTCTCCTTAGCTTTGGATTACATTCAAGCTCCTGAGCATGACTTATCTCCTTCGGAATCTGGCCTCCTGACCTCTATTCCCCCTTTGCCTTTCTCCCATGGGGATCACTGGGGTGCTGTGGGGTTGCTCCCACACCGGTGTCAGCCTTGCCCTGGACACCGTGTGGTTCAGAATGTGGACCAGTGACCTAATGTGGCCCAATCAGCGGGCTACGAATATGGGACAAAGGCCAGGAAGCTGAGCCGGGAGTGTTGGCTGCCATCTTTGATCCTCAAGGACGGCCAGCTCTGTGGAGGGGACTGGGAAGAGATGGGGAAAAACTGGTTTCTCAGTGACATCATTGAGTCACTGGGTCAACCTCATCTGAAGCCACCCAACCTCTGAACTTTTTGGTCACATGAGCCAATCAGTACATTCCCTTGGTTGAGCTGGTTGGTGTCAGTCTTCTGTCTGTTGCAGCCACGGCCCCTGCAACGAGGCCTCCCAAAACTCCGCCCCACACGGACTGGCGCTTTGGCCACACTCAATAACCTGCCGTCCCCGACAGCGGAGAAGCACTCCCGCGTTCCTCTCGATAATTCTCATTTGCCTTGCAAAATGGAGCTCAGATTGTGCAGGACATCTGCCCCCTCCCCGTGTCGGCACGAGTCACTCTAACGTGACCCCCTACCCGTTTACCTGTTTGCCCCTTCCTTGAGGCTGTGAGCCCAGAGAAGGTGGACATCTGTCTTGGTGGCCTGTGCACCCCCGGCTGCTCACACAGCTCCACAGCAGCTGGCACCTGGCAGGTGCCCAACTCGTGGCTGCCGAGTGACTCAGCCTCGGTTCCCCAGGCACTGCCTCCCCGGGAGAGCCCGCCTGGCTGCCCCCAGCCCCTCTCACTCCACAGGGACCTTCACTGCCAGGTCCAAGAAATTCATTTCTGCCAAATCTCCTCGAACTTTACCAAGGTATTAGGAGCTCATCGTCGGCAAAGTTTTAGAATAATCGTAGAGAGAGCCAACTTCTTTGAGTGCCTTTTCTTCATGGCTGTGTCCTCAGACCCAAAATTAGTACAAGCACACAGATGTTCAGTAACCGTTGCTGAATAAAGTAGTGGATGAGTAAACAGACGAATCCAGTGCTTAGGGGTGCTGACCACTGTGTGCGAGGTGCCTTACCTCAGTTACCCTGTTTTCTCCAGACTGGCCCTGTGGGCCGGCAGTCTAATCACTTCCACTCTACAGGTAAGGAGCTGAGACTTCAGAGGGTGACTCGCCTAAGATCTCACAGCCTGAACGTGGCTCAGCTGAGACCAAGCCCAAAACAGCTGATGCCAGAGCCCTGTTGTTCATACCCCCACTTTCACCTCCTTTCCTGGGAGATGCTTTTGGCTATTCTTCCACTCAATGGTGTCTTGAAAAAAGCAGATATTTTATCATCTTTCCTAAGACGTGTGGAGGTTGGTGGTCACCATGGACCACGCTCCCTGGTCATCAAGGCTTCAGGTGCTGCTCATCTCTCAGCTCTGCCTCTTGCATCTGTTGGATTTCTCCTCATGGTCACTAGGTGGCTGCAGCTGCTCCGACCATTCCACCCTTGGAGCCCAATTTCCAGAGTGGAGGAGAGGGACATAGGGCAGGGGTTTTCTCCTTGGCATCCCTCTTTTATCAGGGAGAAATACCTTTCTCATGAGTCCCTGAGCGGGCCAAGGCACATAGGATGCCGTGACAGGAGTGGGCCCATCAGGCTTGTGCCCCAGCACACCAGCCGTGACATCCAGGGATCTCCGCCCACCACCTGAGCAGAACTGGGGCTCCATTAGCGAGGAACATGGAAGCATAGCTGTTGGGTGGGCAGGCAACCCCAGGCCCGCTGCCCCCCACACCTGACACAGCACCCTCCTTGCGTCAGCACACTCTGAACTACAAACAGGAGAAGGAGATGGGGGGTCTCTTCCCTGGCAGACATGGGCTCTGCACCCAGAGTCATGGCTCCAGGGGCCCACCTCTGCTAAGATGAGAACTGGACAGAGAGCCACAGCTCCTGCTGGACAAGACTCGTTGGGCCCAGTGGTGAGTCTGCCCCCCTCGGAGGCACCCAGCCTTGCCGGTCCCCTGGTCCTCAGACTTCTGGCCTCCAGAACGGGGAGGCCACAAGTCGCCACTGTTGGGGTGCCCGGCCTGGGTACTTTGTTCCAGCAGCCCTGGGAGACACACGGGGTGCCATGGTCTTTGGGCACGGGGTCTGCTCAGGTTGGGCATGACTCGCCTGGACAAGGTCCCGAAGAGGCTGTGGGCCCCAAAGTCAGGACGTCTCACCCCCCTCCCTAGCTGTCAAGAACAGGTAGACTCGTGAGCGCTGGCCTGCAAACCAAGGGGTCGCCAGTTTGATTCCCAGTCAGGGCACACGCCTGGGTTGCAGGGCAGGTTCCCCAGTAGGGGGCGCGCAAGAGGCAACCACACCACACATTGATGTTTCTCTCCCTCTCTTTCTCCCTCCCTTCCCCTCGTCTATAAATAAATAAAATCTTTTTTTTTTTAAGAAGTACACTCGATGACTACCTGGTCCCTCTCACCTTCCTGAGGCCAGCGAGGCCAGTTGTCACCACTAAATCCAACCACCAACTGTCTCCTGTTGACTTCTGGTGCCAAGGGTGGGGCCTGAGGGCCTCAAAGTTGAGAGCGACAAGCCACGACGTTTGGTTGGGCCTTGTACCAGGCAGGCAGCAGCAGTGCCGCCTAACGGAGGACCTCGAAGCTTCTGTGAGTCAGACTCTCAGGAAGGACTTTCCTAGGTAGTTCCGTTTCCGGGTGTCCCACAGGGGAGCCACGGGGATGTTGGCTGGGGCTTTGGTCACCTGCAGGTTTGACTAGTGTGGGACCCTCTTCACCCCAGGCGCTCACTCCCTGAGGTGGCGGGCTGGGGCTGGCTGTTGGTGAGACGCCTCAGCTCCTTCCCACGGGGACCTCTCTCCAGGGGGCCTCTGTGCGTCCCCACAGCACAGTGGCTGGCTTCCCCCTCGGG
>PVKM010050431.1:0-10719 GCA_004027735.1 Carollia perspicillata
GTCCTCAATTTCCTCATCTTTAAAATGAAGGGGTTGACCAATTAAAACATGGGCAAAAAACTTGAACAGATACTTCTCCAAGGGCAGAGGGCCCAGAGACATATGAAAAGATGCTCAGCATCGCTAGCCATCAGAGAGATGCAAATTAAAACCACAATGAGCTACCACTTCACACCAGTGAGAATGGCCATCATAAACAAATCAACAAACAACAAGTATTGGAGAGGATGTGGAGAAAAGGGAACCCTCGTGCACTGTTGGTGGGAATGCAGACTGGTGAAGCCACTGTGGAAAACAGTATGGAATTTCCTCAGAAAACTAAAAATGGAATTACCTTTTGACCCATGTAGTTCACTGCTGGAATTATATCCTAAGAACCCTGAAATACCAATCCAAAAGAATTTATGCACCCCAATGTTCATAGCAGCACAATTTATAATAGCCAAATGCTGGAAGCAACCTAAGTGCCCATCAGTAAATGAATGGATCAAAAAACTATGGTACATGTACACAATGGAATATTACACAGCAGAAAGAAGGAAGGAGCTCCTACCCTTTGCAACAGCATAGATGGAACAGGAGAACATTATGCTAAGTGAAATAAGCCGGGTGGTGAAAGATAAATACCATATGATCTCACTTTTAAGTGGAACCTAATCAACAAAACAAACAAGCAAGCAAAATATAACCAAAAACATGGAAATAAAGAACAAACTGTCAGTAACCAGAGAGGAGGTGGGAGGGAATAATGGGGGTAAAGGGGGGAAGGGTTTTCAGGAACAACTATAAAGGACACATGGGCAAAAACAAGGGGGGGTCAGATCAGGGGTGGGAGGTGGGAATGGCTGGGGTGGGGGGAAATGGAGACAGCTGTACTTAACAATAAAAAAATTGAGAGCAGTGAACTTGTCATATAGAATATATTTGAACTGCATGAAACCTAAGTGAAAATATTCTAAGTGATAAATAATTTAAAACAAATCTTCTCACTCTGATACAGAAACCCTTTTATTTGAAAATACCCAGCCCTGGCTGGTGTAGTTCAGTGGATTGAGTGCAGGCCTGGGAATCAAAGGATCTCCGTTTGATTCCCAGTCAGGGCACATGCCTGGGTTGCAGGCCAGTTCCCAGTAGGGGACACATGAGAGGCAACCATACATTGATATTTCTTTCCCTCTCTCCTTTCCCTTCCCCTCTAAAAGATAAATAAATAAAATCTTTTTAAAGAAAATACCCAGATCAACTAAGAACAGGCACTTGCATTGATCATATAAGTTCTCTGGGCTGTGTCTCCTTTTACTTTTTCTGTTTTTGTTTGTTTGAATAATTTTTTAAAATATATTTTACTGATTATGCTTCAAAAATAAAATTAAAATGAAGCATTTGGAAAAACTAACCAAGTCTCATTTAGTTCTTTGACTTCACGATACATTCACAACTTATTTATTCTCTAATCCATGACAGCCAACCCCAAATTATACATATTTGGTATTCTTTTTGCAAACACATATTTACCCCTCAGACATAATACATATCTTAATGAGGAAAAAAAAAGCATTACCTCTTTCTAATAAAATCTAAAGAACTTATTTCAAGCCCTGGTTCTACTATTAAGTCATGTGACCTCGGACAAGGTGCTGATGTGGCTCAGCTTTCAAAAAACAGCTACCATTTATCTCAAACATGGTGTTTCATGTTGAAATGCTGCCCTGACTGGTGTGGCTCAGTTGGCTAGGTAGGCCCTGCAAAGCAAGGGGTTGCCAGTTTGATTCCCAGTCAGGGCAAATGCCTGAGTGGTGGCTCAGTCCCTGTTTGGGGCACATGCAAGGGGTGACCAATGTTTCTCTCACACATCGATGTTTTTCTCCCTTTCATTCTCCCTCCCTTCCTTGTTCTTTAGAAACTAAAATAGTTTTAAAATTTTAAAAATAAACAAATATTGAAATACTTGTGAATGAAACAGTCAAAAAGAAAAGAAAGAGAAGTTTGGGACTTGTTTCAAAATAACCTAGAGAGCTGGAGAGGGTGGGAATAGTTTGGGTCTATTATGATGAAATGCCCCAGGTGCTGAAAGTTGCTCAAGTTCAGGGTTTATTTCGGTTAAGTCACCGTAAGGATAAAAGTAGATGAAATGACCCAAACCTCTGAAAAATTAAAAAAAAAACTTTAAAATATTTCCTAATGCAAGATCTTTGTTGCAAACCTTGATGGACATACATGTTAGCTAATATAGGCATTGTTATTTTCAACGCCTTCCTGATCATAGAAGATGGCTATTAAGGTGGTTTTTTTCAATGCAATCAACTTTAAATTGAAAAATATATGTCAACTGGACAGTATACCAGTATCTCGCCTCTGAAAAATAATTTATAGTTTCTAAAATATACTCACATGAATTATCTAATTTAATCTTGGACAGGAAAGGCATGTATTCGCAACCTCATTTTTCAGATGAGAAACTAAGGCCAAGTGTGATTTTTTATGAAGCCAGAACAGTTTCCCCATTGTTTCATGTTTATCATGCTTACCAGGATCTCCAAAGAAGTACAAGTGGCCTGGATTTTTTAGTTCCAATCTAGAAGCTTAGAAACATTAATCTGACTTTAAAGTGGACTATACTACTCCACAGTGTGTCCACACATGCATGTGCTTGGAAACTGCGTGCTGGTTGTGCTCCACGAAACCCCAGAGGTTCTTCTCGCTGCTGGGGAAGTAGGTCTCAATCCAGGCCAAACTGGAAAAGCGTGTTATGACCGTACTGACTTGTCTGAAATCTAACTTGAGAAAAGGTTAATTGTAAATATTTTCAAAGGAATTTGGTCCTGAAAGAATGTGAAGCGGTGGGTATAAACAGCCACGCCCCTTTGGGAGAGCTTTCTGTGGCCAGTGTCCATGTGGAGAGACCAGGGAGCATCAAGGCCCCAGGGAGTTTCCAGGGGTGACGACAGACCTCTCCGCCTCCTCCTCCCATGAGACAGAGTGGGGATTTCTTCCATTACAGAATAGTCCTTAGGACTTCCCCAGGCTCCTTAGGAGGAGGTGCCCAAGTGGGGATCCCCAGGCTGGGAGACTCCTGAGGGTTCCTCTGGGCTGGGGTTCTTGGCCCAGGCTACATTTCAGAATCACTGGGAGTTTACGAAATACTGATTTTGGAGCTCCATCTCGGTCAGTTAAATCATCCAGGCAGGAGATGAGTGGTGGGCTCAGGCCATCTCAGAACCTTCCAGGTGGCATCAATGTGTAGTGGAGGCTGAGAACCAGTGCTCTAGGCTGTCTGACTGGTCACCCCAGGGGCTTGTGCACCCCGCTTTCACAGTCATGCAGAAAAACCTCAGAGTGTCCCGATGTGGGGCTGGCACCATTTTCCTTCTGGTCTTTCCACAGCCTTCCTCCGTGTTCTACTTGGTTCGCCTCCCTCCCAGCCTCCTCTTCTAACCAGCATCAGTTCACAGGCAATGATCAGGAACCCATTCACATGAAAAGACATAAAACTGGTCACCTGAAATGATCACCCTCTCAGGAGCATCAGTGTACTGTAGAAAAAAGCCAAGGGGATTAAGCTTTCATTCACCAAGGACACCGGGCTTCAGTGTAGCCCTCAGGGCTACCTCCTTCACTGTGCCCATGCTTAGGACATAAGGCATCTGTCTGCCAGAGGACACCTGCTTTCTCCGGCCTCCTGGTCATGACTCTGAGGGCTCCACTTGACACAGCTGTGTCCGGTCGGGTCCCTTGGGAGCAACCTCCTGTAAAACCTGCAAGAAGCAGAGAAACAGAAGAGCAAATGTTGACACTCAGAGACATTCTGTGTGACTTGACAAGTGATCAGAAGGCAGAATAATTCTGTTATGCCAGGAACCAGCCTTCCTTCCCTGAAAAAGGAATGTATGCCCTGAGCAAATACGGGGAGGTAGAATATGATTCAGGAACAAGGAAACCAATAGACATTTAGCTCAGTCCCGCTTAACTGTGTGACAAGGAGTCGAAACCAAACTGTGTGTCTTGTGTGGTTTGAATTGAAGCCATACATGAGTGAGAGTGCAAAGGCTGAGTCATTTCTTGCTGTCAGGATATTTCGCTGGAGACTGGGCACAAGGCCCTGCTGCCCAAGCAACACAGTTTTCACACAAACCAAACGGCCTGTTTACATAAAATCAAATCTACTGCATTTATATCCTCTGGGAAAGCTATCACAGAGCAAATAGTAAAGCTGATGATGCATATGGCTTAGAGAGAACCAAAAAGGCATCCTTTTTGAGTGGTTGGTTCAAAATAAAGGATGAGAACAAACAAGCAATTGCCACATATACATTAAACTTACAAAAACTCTTCTAGATCTGACTTTATTAAACAGAAACAGCACTAGTGAAGACATGTTTAGATGACCCTCTTGTGGTAAAAATTATTTCAGGTTATTCTATTCTTAGAAATGTGGAAGGAATCTGTTGACGTATGGGCTCTAACACATTACGAACACCCTCAAGTTTTTGTTAGGAAAACATGTCGGCCGAAACGCATGGCTCGTGACTGCTGGGAAATGCTCCTCTAATAACTCAGTAATAACCATAGCAATACGTCTCATCCCGACTGTTTCAGAAATTCTGTTTACCATACCTTACTGGCTATGTTTGCCCTGAAGCCTTCAAATTCACCTTAATAACGATGATGATGAAATCTGAAATTAACGCAACCCTATCCAGGTGCTGAAGATTGGGTCAGGTGGCTGAGTGTATTATCTCATAAAATTGTCATTATTTTCATCTTGCCTACGAGGAAAGCAGCTCTGAAGAGTGACTTGCACAATCAAACCACCATGCAGAGGATGCAGATTTCACTTCCAGATCCATCTATTTTGCATGTCTTCACTCTTTTGTACTGTGCTGTCTCGTCTCCCCATAAAAACTCATTAGCAAACTAAGACAAGTCAATCTAGTGACGCTATAATTGGAAAGTGTAGGAATACTTAGGTTGTATTCAAATATTTCTTTAGCATTTTGTACCACATAGTAGCATTTTATTTTATTTTACTTTATTTTAGACAGAATAAAACCATCAAAACATACATTTTGATACAGGAGAAAAGCTGAACAACTTTGAAGCAAGCAATAATTTTTTTCTTTCTTTCTTTCTAAGGAGTTATTTATTTATTTAAAGCATATTTTATTTATTATGCTATTACAGTAGTCTCATTTCCTTCTCCCCTCTAAGCCCCTCCACCCAGTACCCCCATTCCCTTCAGCATTCCCTCCCCTTAGTTCATGTCAGTGGGTCATACATATAAGTCCTTTGTCCTCTCCATTTCCTATATCATTATTAACCTCTTCCTGTCTATTTTATACCTACTATTTATGCTTCTTATTCACTGTACCCTTCTCCCCATTCTTCCCCTCCCCCTCTCTGCCGATAACCCTCCATGTGATCTCCATTTCTGTGATTCTGTTCCTGTTCTAGTTGTTTGCTTAGTTTGTTTTTTAGGTTCAGTTGTTGATAGTTGTGAGTTTGTTGTCATTTTACTATTCATAGTTTTGATCTTCTTTTTCTTAGATTAGTCCCTTTAACATTTCCTATAAGGGCTTTGTGATGATGAACTCCTTTAACTTGACCTTATCTGGGAATTACTTTACCTGCCCTCCCATTCTAAATGGTAGGTTTGCTAGATAGAGTAATCTTGGGTGTAGGTCCTTGCCTTTCATGACTTGGAATACTTCTTTCCAGCCCCTTCTTGCCTGCAAGGTTTCTTTTGAGAAATCTGCTGAGAGTTTTATGGGAACTCCTTTGTGGGTAACTCTCTCCTTTTCTCTTGCTGCTTTTAAGATTCTCTCCTTATCTTTCACTTTGGGTAGTATAATTCTGATATGTCTTGGTGTGTTCCTCTTTGAGTCCAACTTGTTTGGGATTCTCTAAGCTTCCTGGACTTATATGTCTATTTCCTTTGCCAGATTGGGGAAGTTCTACTTCATTACGTTTTCAAATAAGTTTTCAATTACTTGCTCTTCCTCTTCTCCTTCTGGCACCCCTATGGTTTGGATGTTGGGAAGTTTAATGTTGTCCCAGAGATTCCTAAGCCTCTCCTCATTTTTTTTTTTGAATTCTTGTTTCTTCATTCTCTTCTGGTTGAATATTTATTCCATTATTCTCCAAATTGGTGATTTCAGTCCCAGTTTCTTTCCCTGCACTGTTGGTTCCCTGTATATTTTTCTTTATTTTATTTTGCATAGCCTTCACTTCTTTCTTTATTTTGCAGCCATACTCAGTCTTTTCTCTGAGCATCCTGATTACCCGTGTTTTGAACTCTGCATCGGATAGGTTGGCACTCTCCTTGTGCCCAAAACTCCAGTCCATTTTCCATAGTTTTGATCTGTTCTTTCATTTGGGCCATGCTACTTTGTGTAGATGCACCTGTTATGTTGCAAGGGGCAGAGCCTTAGGTTTTCACCAGAGCAGGGCAACCCATGTCGCTGCATTGTGACACTGTATGTGGGGGTCAGAGAAGGAACAATGCCACTTGCTTGGCTCTTGGCTGGCTTTCATTCACTTCCCCTGCTACCCACAAGCAAATTGGGCCTTTCTGGTGATGTCTTCCAGGTGGGTGGGTTTGTGTATAGTCCAGGACCTTATGGATCCCTCCAATGAACTCTCCTGTGAGACTGGGAGTTTCTCTCACAGCTGCAACCCCCACATATTTTTACAGTTATAAGTTTTGATGCTTTATTTTTCTGGTGCTGGAACCCTGGGTTGTGTGGTCTGTCTCACTCCCCAGTTTTTCCTCCTGATTTATCCACATGCAAATGTGGGACCGCCCTGTCTGCCAGCTGGCCATCTCAGCCCCTCCTACCGGTCTGGATGAATGTTTCTTTTTTAACTCCTTGATGTCGGACTTCCATACAGTTCAATTTTCTGGTAGTTCTCAAGCAAAGATTCTTTAAGACACAAAAAGCTCAATAATAAAATAAAAATTCCATACGTTGAACTGCATTAAACATTTTTAAATGTCTTCTCTTCAAAAGACACTATTAAGAAAATAAAAAGCAATCTGTGTACTGAGAGAAAATATATGTAACACTTTGTAATAATTTACAAAGGACTTCTGTCCAGAATCTATGTATAACTCTACTATCTCAATAAGAAAACAGTAACCCAACTAAAAACATGGGCAGTGATTCAAACCAACACTCTACTGAAGAAGATGTGGATGGCTGATAAGCAAATGAGAAGACACTAAACATCCTTAGTCACAGAGCAATGCAAATTAAAACCACAGGGAGCTAACCACTGTACGCCCACCAGAAGAGCTCAAATCAAGAAGACTGAAAGGAGCAAGTGTGACCAAAGACGCAGAACAACGTGAACGCCCACACATTGCTGCTGGGAATGGAAAACAGTGCAATTGTTTCGGAAAACAGTTTGGCAGTTTCTTATAAAGTTAAAGATACACTTACCAAATGACCCAGCAATTCTAGCTAGGTATTGACCCAAGAGCAATGAAAACAGCCATGTGAAGTTTTGTCTATGAGTATTCTATTAGTGTTTATTCAACTTTACTCATAAAAGTCCCAACTTGGAAGCAGCCCAACTAGCCATTAGCTGGTGAATGAATAAACAAGTTGTACTTCATTCTTAAAATGGAATATTCCTCAAATAGAAAGGCATAAACCACTAATACATGCAACACCGTGGATGAATCTCAAAGAGTTATGCTGAACAAGACACCAGGCACAAAGTATACATAGTCTAACTCTGTTTATGTGAAATTCTAGAAAAGGCAAATATAATCTCTAATGATCCACATCATTTGTTTTTCTTCTCTACTGGATCCTTCTCATTAGATTAAAACGTGTTGTTCTCTCTCTCACTCCCACCCTCATCTTTAAAAAGCATATCAGTTGTTGCCTAGAGCCAGGGTTGGGGAGATAAATGTACTGCAAAGAAAGGGGAACATGGAAACTTTTTGCTCTGATAGGAACATTCTACATCTTCATTGTGGTAGTAGTTACATGCATATAAATTTGTCAGACTCATCAAAACACACAAAATGGATGTTTGTGATTGTATATATTTTATATATAAGTCAAACCACCAAAATGTTTAAGTGTCCTCTCTTCAAAAGACATCATTTACATACAAGATGGGGCAAAACTAGTTTTTTTTTTAAATTGTTGTTCAAGTACAGTTTTCTGTCTTTTACTCCCATCCCGGTCCACACCGCCAGTGCTCCCCACCTCCCGCAAAACTAGGTTTAAAGTTGCGAGTGCATGAATCAGTTTATTCTTGTGTTATTACTTATTACTTATTGTATTATTTTCCATATGAACAACTGTAAACCTACTTTTGCTTCACCCTGTGTATATAGTTATAGTTATAACTTTATATATAGTTATACATATTTATACATAAATATTTATATATAAATATTTCTTTATTTATATATAAATAGAAATATTTATTTATTTATATATAATGTTAAATGTTAGCAAAGGGTTCAGGGGAAAACAAAGCCAGGAAGAAGGATGCCAGTGCGTGGGGACGTGGTTTGGGCGTCGTGTTTAAACAGGTGGAGGCAGGGAAGCCAGTGCGGGATACTGCAGTGATCCAGGAGAGGGGTGGCGATGACTCAGAGCACATCGGTAGCAGTGGAGATGGTGAGGCATGGTCAGGTCTTGAAGGAAGAGACGACAGGATTTGCTCAGGACTGTCTTTGGGGTGTGAGTAAAAGAGGGGGGGAGCCAAGCTTGAGTCCCAGGCATGAAGCCTGAGCATCTGAGAGAACAGCACTGAAATGGGCAGATCCACACAGGGAGACTGTCGGGAGAGGCCGGGATTCAACTGGGGCCATGGGAAGTTGGGGCTGTACGGTAAACATCCGAGTGGAGAGAGAGGTTACATAGGTGGATGCAAATCTAGAGTTCAGGGGGGAATTCTAGACAAGGAAATATGAGTCTGGGAGTCATTAGCATATCGATGGCTTTTAAAGCACAAGACTGGATGAGGTCTCCAAGAGGGTAGAGAAGGAAGAGTTCCGGGTACTGAGCTTGTAGCACTTCAGGGTCAAGAAGCCAAGGGGATGAAGAGGAATCAGCTTACAGGTTGAGAAGGAGGGACCAGTGAGCTGAGAAAAACCAGGAGTCTGTTTTTCCCTAGAGGCCTTGTTGGGGGTGGGGCTTGGGAGAAGTGTTCTTAAAGGAATGAGTGGCGGTGCTAAATGCTGCTGACAGATCCAGAAAACTGAAGACCGAGAGCTGACCCTTGGATTCAGCAATGCGATGGTCAGTGGTTCCCTCGACAACAGCAGCTTGGGTGGCCTAGGAGATAGAAGCCTGATTGCTGAGAATGGGAGGGAAGTAACTGGAAACAGTGGAACAGAAAACTTTCTGAAGGTGTTTTGTTAAAATGGGAGATGTAAAATGGCACAGAGCCGTAGGGACAGGCAGCAATAAAGAAGGGACTGGGAGAGGTAACAGGTTTGACACTCACGGGGATGATTCACTAGAAAGCAGAAATGGATGATGGAGGGGAGAGAAGGAACAGGTAGACCATAATTAGAGAAACCTAAGACAGGGGAGGACCTGCCAATGACACATATGTTGTGATTCTCTGGGTGCTTCCGGTGCAGTTCTGGCTCAATACCTTCCAGATGGTAGACCATTTGTAGATGAAGAAAAACCTCCCACTGCCCAACTGAATGTCTGCGGACCATGTTTTCTCTGACCTCTCCCCTCATTAGGAGCCTGGCTCCCTAGCCACAAATTCTATCATCAAATCTCTGAGTGTTGCAAACGTCCTCCTCCAACGTACAGGATATGAATTCCTTAAAAGTAGCAAATACATGTTCACATTCGATGAATTCTTCTACCAGATAGTTTCTGGCAGCATGAAACCACGTGAGCTTATTTTAGCTCTCTCTGTTGTTTTCCCTGTGGCGTATTCACTATGCCAACCCAGCTGAAAAATGAGGCCTGGTGGTGAGCGGCTCCTGTGGTGCTAGTGGGCCACGTTCCTAGTGCAGGATGCAGGTCAGGGAGCAGTCCTGTGGGGTCCACCAAAACCACAAAGTTAAAAAATTTTTGTAAACAAAGCCACTGAAAAAACAAGGGTTGCACAAAAGCTCTAACCGGCCAGTTATATCGTAAGTGATGGGATAGAAAAATTTTGAGCAAAAAAAGCCCAAGGTATATAGTACTGCAGGATGATGCCCTGACCTACACCTAATCATTTGAACCACTGTAGGTATGCCCTGACTGTCAGAGGCATAAATATTTTGAAAGTCTTTGTGGTTTTTATTATTCTAAGAGTGTACTTCTAGTTCCCGTGTAATAGAATTGAAGTACAGACTATTACAATTACCTTGATATCTCTGGTTACTAATGGTTATGTGAATTCATTCAAAAATCCTTAACTGTGGCCTTGTATGCGCCAGGCATTGTGCTAGCCAGTGGGGATGTTAAGAGTTTGAGGGCAGGCTCCCAGCTTTCAAGAGCCTCACTTTAGTCAGGAGGCGTGCAAGAAGAGGATGGCAGTGTAATGCAGTAATGCAATGGAAGGGATTGTGTAGGTTATTAGAAGAATACAAATGAGGAACCTTAACCCACCTGGAGGATCTTTGGAGGCTGAGAGGCTGCTAGAAGCTTCACAGAAAGTGGGACCACCAGACAGCAGATGACAAGGAGATGCAGGAGGACCAAACATTACTGCACCGAAGAGTAGGAAATCGGGGTGGGTGAC
>PVKM010050432.1:0-10717 GCA_004027735.1 Carollia perspicillata
GATGATAGAAATTTAATTAAAATTGTATGATTTGTTTTGTTTGTTTCTTAATTTTTAGCCTTTTATTTCATGCTGCATTGGTTCAGCTGGGCAAAGAACCACCACTCCTCCACCATCCCAAATCCCAGATCCACCTTTTTCTTCTCCCATTACCCCTCATCGGACATCCTTTGGTGGAATTCTGTCATCAGCCTCCTGGGGAGGAACAATTGAAAAATCAAAATCGATTACCAAATTGATATCAGCAGGAACCCAGGACAGTGAATGGGGGTGTCCCACATCTCTGGAGGGCCAACTGGGGTCTGTTATCATCTTCTATGAAGCACTACAACCTCCCCAGGTGAAGGCATTATATTTAGCAGGTGAGTATATTTACATTCATATTGTTTAATTAAACTTAGGGGTTTTTTTTTGTTGCCTAAACCTTAAAAGTGTATTTTTAAAAAAATTCTCATCTGGGGACATGCTTATTGATTTTTAGAAGGAGGGGAAGAGAGGGAGAGAAACATTGATTGGGTTGCCTCTTGTACCTGCCCTGATCGGGGACTGAACCCACAACCTAGGCATGTGCTCTGACTAGGAATTGAATCTGCAACCTTCTGGTTTATGGGACAACACTCCAACTAACTGACCACACCAGCCAGGGCTGAAAAGTGTGTTTATTTTAGTTGAAACTTAAAGGGAAAAAAACCCCCACCACATACCATACTTTTTCCCCCTCTACATTATTGAGATGTTACTGACATATATGTATGTTTAAAGTATACAAGATGATGATTTGATACATATGTATGTTGCAAAATGATTGCCATAACAGTTAACACCTTTATCCCTTCACATAATTACCATTTTTATATGTGTTAATAATATTTAAGATCTACTTTATTTTTTCCTTTTTATTGTTTATTGGGGTGATGTCACCCCAATAACAAAATTATAACAGGGTTCAGGTATACGATTCCACAACACATCATCTGTACACTGTATTGTGTTTTCACCACCCCAAGACAAGTCTCTTTCCATCACCATTTATCCTCCTATACACTCCTCCACCTCTCTAAGATCTACTTTCTTAACAACTTTTAAGTATGTTATACAGTATTATTAATTATAGTACACCATACTCTTTTTGGTAGGCTAAATAGAGCAAAACTTTGGGAAATATTTCAAATGTCATCCATAAAACTGCCTACTATTAGTTCGTTAGGACTGCCGTAACAAAATACCACACATCGCATGGTTTAAATACTATTTTATTATAATTGTGGAAGCTAGAATTTCAAGGTCAGTTTTCTGTCAGGCTTCTGTCAGGTGAGGCCTCTATTCCAGGCTGGTAGGTGGGGGGCCTTCTAGGCTATGTCCTCACATGGAGTCTCCTCTCTGTAAGTGTGCAGAGAGAGTATCTGTGGTGTCTTTTCCTCTCATAGGGGCCCTGTTGGATTAGGGCCTGACCCTCAGGACATCAGTTAATCTTAATTACCTCTATAAAGGCCTTATCTCCAAATACAGTCACATTGGGGATCATACCTTCAACATATGAATTTTGTGGGTACACAGTTCAGTCCATAATGCTTCTGGCAGAGTTTAATAAAATGAGGAAACAAAATATAAGTCTGCTTTCATAAGAAATTATATGACTGGTTCTAAAATCATGAGTTTTATTTCAAAACGTCATTTTTATAGTTTGTGTGCTAATATACCTGAAGAATTCATGAAGGCAGTAGAATTGAGTCCTTAGATAAAATTATGAGCTTTTTTTATTTTGGCCTTTTCTTTTGGCTGAGATTTAAAATATGCACAGATTATTATTGGATCATAATTATTTTAAAAATTATATCTAGTTTTCATAGATTATTCAGGAGTTAAGCCTTTAGTCATGTATATTAACTCTGAAGAATAGCTTATTATTTGTCAAAATTTCTTTTTTAGATTACATGGGAGTTTTGAGATAAATGAGAATGTCCAAACTTTCAAAGTTTAGAACCTTTTTATTACTTTAAAACTCACCAAAATATTTGAAGTTGAGCTTTAGAATCCAAAAAATTCCAAATTAATAAGTAACTTAGTGTAGTCATCACAGCTGCATAGTTTGGATTTTGTTCTTACAGTTGTTTCTACTTATAACTCTACTCTTGTAAAAGTTATTTGTTATATAGTGCTCATAATGACTGTTTTAATGGCTGCATAATAATTGGATTCATAATTTATAATTTATTTGTTTATAATATTTTTTAAATTTATATTTATTTATTTTCTTAATTATTGTTCAATTACAGTTGTCTTCATTTTCTCCCCACCGCTCCCCGCCAGCTCAGCCAAACCCACCTCCCTCCCTTCCTTCCACCCTTCCCCTTGGTTTTGTCCATGTGTCCTTTATAGTAGTTCTGAAAACTCTTCTTCCCCCAATCCCCTCCCCATGCCCCTCCGGATATTGTTAGATTGTTCTTAATTTCATTGTCTCTGGTTATATTTTGTTTGCTTTTTTCTTTTGTTGATTATGTTCCCGTTAAAGATGAAATCATATGGTATTTGTCCCTCACTGCCTGGCTTATTTCAATTAGCATAATGCACTCCAGTTCCATCCATGCTTTCACAAAGGGTAGGAGCTCCTTTCTGCTGCACAGAATTCCACTGTGTAAATGTACTATAGTTTTTTTTGATCCATTCATTTACTGATGGGCACTTAGGTTGCTTCCAGCATGTGGCTATTGTAAATTGTGCTGCTATGAACATAGACAGGAAAATCTCAGATATCTCACGCAGCTGTATTTTCACTGATATGTCCCCTAGAGCAAGGGACATAAAGGAAAGAATAAAAAATGGGATCTCATCAAAATAAACAGCTTCTGCACAGCTAAAGAAAACAGTATTAAAATAAAAAGAGAACCAACCATGTGGGAAAACATATTTGCCAATGATACCTCAGACAAGGGTTTAATCTCCAAATATAATATTTAATATTGATACAAACTTTAAATATTAAATATGATGAACTGTTGTACTTATTGTTTTTTCTTATTTTGATAGATTTATCTATGATAAGTTTCCAGGATGAATATTTAAAGTGATGAATATTTTTTTGGCTTTCAAAATATGTTACCCAGTCAGCTTCCAAAAGGGATATACCAGTTGACAGTCCCTACCAGTAATATACATAAGTATATCAGGTTCATCACAGCCTCATTAAGGTGGAATGGTCAATACTATTTCCTGCATTTTTGATGTAAAATTGAACCTTTTTTTAAAAAAGATTTTATTTATTTATCTTTAGAGAGTAAGGGAAGGAAAGAGGGAGAGAAATATCAATGTATGGTTGCCTCTCATGTGTGCCCTGCTGGGAACTGGCCTGCAACCCAGGCATGTGCCCTGACTGGCAATCGAACCATGATCCTTTGGTTTGCAGGCCTGTGCTCAGTCCACTGAGCCACACCAGCCAGGTCTAAAGTTGAACCAGTTTTAATTGTATTTCTTTTATTCTTTTTTTTGTAAAGTCAAGAATTTTTTCTTACTCATTTTTTTTTATTTCTGTGATTATATATTCACATCATTGATTATATTTCTATTTTGTCATATAAATTCTAATTGGTTTACATTAGATAAGTTAATAGATAAACTTTGTTATATTTAATATTAGTTTTATAAATTTCCTTTCTTTAGTGGAGATTGATTCATCCCCCAACTTTTCCAGGTTTTGAATGAATTGGAAGTGTTACAAAAATAAAGTACATTTTGGCTAGTGTGTTTTAACTGTGTTAGAAGCTTCAAAGAGCTCAGTTTTAAATTTTGTTCTGATTACACAGAACCAAAGAGGCTGTGTCTATTCACTGATATGTGTGTATGTGTATAAATAATTTTCAGGTCCAAACTGTTTAAGCCCTTGGAAATTTCAAGAGTCTGACATGGCCGACCTCCCTGGTAACATCCTTCTTCACTACACTGCAAAGGTCAGAGTAAATGCATGGATCGTTCATTTAGTTGTAACTATGCTATCTCTGAAGTAGAATTCCTTTTTAAATTTTGTCATTTCAGTGGGTAATTGAGCAGGAAGGGTTTGAATTGCCATTAAAATTATTACTTTTTAAAGGAAGTAGAAAAGCATTAAAAATAAAGATGTGCCTCTCAACTATGGTTCAAATGTGATCATTAGTCGTCCCAATAGTATGAATGGCAACAGCTATAGTAGGAGTTTGTACTAATGAATTTACTTCAGTTAATGAAACAGTTTAAAAGTTTTACTCCTACTTTTTGGGGAGAAGAGAGAAAACAGAATTTGCTCAGCATTTGCTTTGTAACTTTTAAAATATGTTAGTCTGAAAAAAAAAAACATTTACTTAGAAGGAGAAAAAAAACCTATGCTTAGTCCTTTTTCCTTGGACAAAAAGGTCAGCAAGGACTGAGGGAAAGAAGATCAAAGGTAGAACTGGAAAGAAGAAAAGGGAGAAGAGGCATAAACAACAGTATCAATTGCTTTTATTGTATTCAGTTTGACTTTGACATAGAAAATGCTTTTGCTGTGTGAGATTATACATTGTAGCATTTTTTTCTTAGTTTAGCCTGCTAATGTATGGCCATAATTTTTTACATGGAATACTCATTTGTTATATCTAGTCTAATAAAATTTACTTACTATTCAGTATTTTCCCCTAAGTTTTTATTTTGATTAATTTCAAACGTAGAAAGAAGTTGAAAGAATGGTAAGGCAAAATCCGATATACTGTTCACCTAAATTTCCCAGTTGTTACATTTTGCCACAGTTTTCTTTATCTGTCTTTCTCAAATCATTTGTGAAAGCAGATTGACATACCTATCAGAACATTTTAATCCTGACTTTTCCCCCAACATAATCATTATCCTATCTAAAAAAAATTATTAGTAATTCAAATACTATATAACCCATATTCAAATTTTCCCAGTTTTCCTGAGTCCAACGAACTCAGTTCATTGGAGCATCGTCCCACACACCAAAAAAGGTTGCAGGTTTGACTCCGATCAGGGTACATGGGTAGGTTTTGGGTTCAGTCCCTGGTCAAGGCATATGTAGGAGGCAACTGATGTTTTCTGTCTCTGTTTCTCTCTCACCACCCCCTCCCACCCCCTCCCTTCATCCTCCCTTCCTCTCTCTCTAAAATCAATTGACATGCCCTTGGGTGAGGGTTTAAAAAATTATTTTAAAAAGGTTAACCTTGGATCTGTGAGGTTCATGTGTTGCATTGGTTGTAGTGTCTCTGAGTCTCTTATTTTTTTGTTTGTTTCCCATTTAACTTTTTTCCAAAGATATATGTTTGTTTACCAAACTAGATTTAAGTTATTTCTTATCAGAGGCTATGTCTTATACTGATTTTCATTACAACTGTCTAGTATAGGTATATAGGGAATAATTAGACTTAATCTCGCCTAATGTATTTGGTATATTATATATCTAGAATGTGATGGTTAACTGGGCTTTTTTGATATTATAGTTGCCATATTTTTTTTTCAAAGTAATTTTGAAGAATTAATGGTTGAATTTTTACTATTGGAAGTAAAATTTGTCATACTAAAAATATACCCATTATTCTTTGAAACCAAAACATGTCAAGTATATGTAGTAACACAGTTTATTGGAGGAATGTTTCTTGCATATGGTGATATGGCATGCTACATGAATTTTCTGGTTACATGAGTTTGGGGAGATGTTGCATTTTGTATATCCCTCTTGGAGACTAACATTATGCTTGAAAAATTCTGCTGTAAAAAAAACTAATTTACTTTTGTGGTATCCTACTTTTTCACCAGTTATTTGAACATAGAACACATTTTGTATTTTATCTTAGTAATAAATGCTAGTTTGGGAAAAGCTTATACAGAGGATTTTTGACAGTCAATAGTTTGTTATTTGTTATTTTTGTATTCATTTTTAGGAGGTGTTTAACCATCTGTTTGCTTAAAATTTGAGTGTCTTCTCTGTGCCAAGAATTGTCTGAACTTCTAGGATACAAAGATGAATAAATTAAAGCCTATGGCTTTATCAGAAGCTTAAAATGTAAAGTTACATTAATGTGTAAAAAAATTAAGCGCATTGTAATTTTATGAGTATTTTTCTGTTTAGCTACCTCTTGTTAGATATTTATAAAATTTTGCTCTATGCTAAATACTTTATATATATTACTTCATTTAATCTTCACAAAAGTTCTGAGGGCACACATGGTATCTCTATCTTTTCTAAACTCTAGTTTTCTGAGACTGAATCAAGATAAGTACCTTGCCTCACCTCATAATTCTAGTGAATGGCCAGCTGGTTTAATTCATATCCTTACTAATTATAGGATATGTCTGTGTTGGAATTATGTACAAAATACAGCGCAGGTACAAAGGAACAATGGTTTGTTTTTCCAGGAGGTTGGATATCATAGAAAACATGGTTTAACTTGCGTTTTAAAACGCAAAGTTGAGGGATGTGGAAGGCACAGTGAACTGCACCTACAAAAGCATAGAATGGAAAACTGTGTTCTGCATCTATTTGGGTATAGTGTGCAAAGCAGGAAGACACAATGACAGAAAATGATATTAGAGAGCAAGTGGAGGCCAGATCATAGCAAACCTATACTAGGCTAAATAGTAGGCATTGGGTAGGATTTTTAAGCAGAAGAGTAATTCAAAGTTTGCATTTTAGAAAAAGGTCTCATGTTGAAGTCAAATTGGAGTTATAGGAGACTGGAAGCAGTCATATCATTATGAAATTAGGTCACAGGTACACATGTACTGAAAGTAAGGTAGCAATGGGAGAAAGATATTTCTGTCTCTGACACTAATTACAGTTTACACTGAATTAATGTAAACTCAATTTACATTTGTCTTACTAAAGCAATTTTTCTCAAATGCCTTGAGGGAAGCAATAGCTGCATCATCTGTGTTGACATTTGTAGGTTTCTTTTTTGAGTAGGGATTAGATTTGAGGGTGCTTCATTACCTGCAAATTCAGATTGAATGTGAAGTTACTTGTTTTAGAAACCTTTATGGAAGCTGACAAATTACTTCAACAATTTTTAGAGTTTCAGACTAAGCTCTTAATCTGAATATAACTAGAATCAGTCAGTAACATGAGGGAAAATAGTGTCTTATTCCTGTGGTTGGATTTTCATATTGTAATATATCGTTCTGTGATTTCTATATCATACTTTAGTCACACTTTAAAAAAATCCTCACCCAAGAGAGACATCGATGTGGTAGAGAAACATCAGTTGGTTATCTCCTGTGTGTCCCCTTGACTGAGAATTGAACACGCAACCTTCTGGTGTACAGGACGATGTTCCAAACATCTGAGCCACCCAGCCAGGGCTTTAGTCACACTTTTTTGTGGACCATGAAATTGTGCCTAGGGAAGTACTAATGGGAATAAAACATTGAGTTGTTTAAAAGTCAAGAGAATCTCCTTGCATACATTGGTTTAAAAGAGGAAAAATTTAAAACCTTGGTGAATGGTTCTAGCAGTAGTTCAACTATCAGATAATAAGCAGCAGTGACCTACATTTGATGAATGAGTACTTTAGAATAAAGCCCTTGATTCCTTTAAGAAATAATTAGAGAATAGAAATACTAAACTTAATATTGTAGGCATCTTATTAACTATGCTATGTACTTTTTTAAATTATGGTGAAATATTCCATCTGTAATTAAAGTTATGTTTTGTCTTTATTGTGCTTAGCTGTTTAACTTGTCTTTTGTTTGTTTTTTTATTCTTAGGCCTGCAAAAATTCAATCTGTCTTGATTTATCTACTAACTGTTTGCATGGAAGGTTAACAGGAAACAAAGTAGTGAACTGGGATATTAAGGTAAGTTAATGCTAAATGGCAGGCAATGCATAATGTGAGTTTACTGATCCTTTACAATGGTTTATCTTTTGAGCACCATCAGATCTGAATAATGTCACCATTAAAAAGTTAGCATGCAAGATATACAGTTTGAAGGATGAACAAATAAGTAGTGAATGACTGATTTGCCAGAAATTTGCTTTTTAAACATGCTGTCAGCTTGACAATTTTTAGGAGAAAAATACAAGAGAGGACCAAAAACCCCAGACAAACTGGAATTATCTTCTGGAGGACAGACCCCTTGTAGTTTGGGTATGCACACTATGTGAGTGTTCTAAGAACCCATCTGTATCAGTGTGCCAACTGGCATTGTTGTGAGAGGCTGCGTTTGACTTCAGTGAATTTATTTTGAATACTCTTTCAGTACATTTGCATATTTCATGATATGTGATTTACAAGTGCACCTTCCCACACCTTACTGAGTGTTCAGTAGTTTTTGACCAAAAATGGCATGACTTCTGTGTCCTGCCTCCCTATTCACCCGACCTCACACCAAGGGACTTTTTTTGTGTGTCCCCAATGAAAATTCTCAAAGGGAAACATTTTGCTGATGTGGAAAAGGTGAAACAAAAAACATCAGAACCACCAAAAGGCATTAGGGTCAGTGAGTTCAAACACTATTTTGAGCAGTGAAAAAAAAAGTTTTGATATATCAGGTGGAGAGTAGTTTGAAGGTGACTGACGTTTAAACATGTAAGAATAAATATACAGATTTTTATAAATATGCAGAATAAATACACAGATGTTTAAAAATACTGATTTTTATAAATACTAGGGGTTCCTCCCTTGTATGTTGTCTTAATTAATTGCACCTCCTGTTAATGCATTTAATCCCTAGAACTATGTGGCAGATTTCGACCCCTTCTAGTCACTTAACATCAGTTGAATTTACTTATTCTTTCAGTGGAACAAATCATTAGAATAATTCTTGTATAAAAATGAATCCATCAGTTAGTATTAATCTCATGTTATTTGTGTGGTATGAATCTATCTTTGACTTGAAGAGGACACTTTTTATCTGTTACGGTCATAAGATTTATGATGTGTTTACCAATTTATAAATTAACATTTGCTGTCACTTGTAAGATTGGTTTTATAGGCTTGTAAATATGAAAAGGTTGTGTACAAACTTAAGCTAGGTCTACGTGGCAGTTTAGAACATCGTAGCAGTTAATAATAGCTAATGTTATATAGACTCACTATATGTCGGGCACCAAGCACTTTTAGTATATTAGCTTACTTAATTCTTGTAACAACTTTACCAAGTGGGAATTAATATCCCTAATGATATTTTCCTTTAGAGATAAGGAAACTGAGGCAGAGAAATTAGTAACATGTCAAAGGATACTGAATATATCTTGTTAAACTATCCAAAACAGTCACTTAGATCTTTGGTTGAAGCCACCCATTCCCCCTTTTTTGTTAACTAAAGTTAGAAGAGTCAGTCATATTTCTCCTGCCAAATACATTGTTTTTTTCCCCCATGATTTGCTCTCCTAATTACCTTGTGACAGTTTCCTGTTACATCATTAGTGTTACATTATAAAGTGAACTTACGGGGTCAAGTTTAGATTGTCTGTGTTTGGAATTCCTAAACTTTGGGAAACAGGTGCATTAAAAAATGGTCTGGCTTATTCTCTGCTGAGGATTGGTTATGGTGACTGCTGAGGCTGCTCTTCACAGCATGAGCCATACAAGAGTTCCTTCGGTGTAGACTACACTGTACAGTGCCTAAAGATTTAGTAAATTATAACTTCATACATACTGTGTAGATATTAAATGACAAAACTGTCCTTGTTTTAAAGATGAAAAAATTTATTTTTCAGGACATCATAAACTGCATAGGTGGATTAAATGTACTCTTTCCACTATTGGAACAAATTAGCCATATTAGTGAAGGACAAATTCCTGAAGGAGTGAATGGAAGAACAGTTTCTGAATTGTTAACACCTATAGAAGGAGATAGGGTGGTATCGACCCCCACAAAGACATCAGGTATTAAGATGAAATTTAAACAATTTTAAAGTTAATGGAAAAATAGATTAAAATATCTTGATACCATTAGGAAGAAACTTAACCATTTGTAGGCCAAGTAGCTCATCCCTAATTTACTACTAATGTACTTCAATAAATTTATAATACTTTGATCAAAAACTTGATGTTGGTTTAACTCTTATCCTTAGTTTGTGTTCTTAGTGAAAATGTGACATTAAATTTGCGGTAGAGAAAATATTTACATGTACATATAAGTATACAGCATGGAATTGCTGACTTCTCTGATATTTTTAAAAATATATATTTTATTGATTATGCTATTACAGTCATCCCATTTCCCCCCTTGATTCCCCTCCACCCTGCACTCCCCCTCCCACCCACATTCCCCGCCTTTAGTTCATGTCCATGTGTCATTAGTTCTTTACCTTCTACATTTCCCACACTACTCTTGCCCTCTCCCTGTCTATTTTCTCCCCACCTTCTATGCTACTTATTCTCTGTACCTTCTCCACCCCCTCTTCCTCCTACTCCCCTGTTGCTAACCCTCCATGTGATCTCCATTTCCGTGGCTCCGCTCCTGATCTAGCTGTCTGCTTAGTTTGCTTTTGTTTTAGGTGTGGTTGTTAATAACTTCGAGTTTGCTGTCCTTTCACTGTTCATCTTTTTTTATCTTCTTTTTCTTAGATAAGCCCCTTTAACATTTCATATAATAAGGGCTTGGTGATGATGAACTCCTTTAACTTGACCTTATCTGAGAAGCACTTTATCTGCCCTTCCATTCTAAATGAAAGCTTTGCTGGATAGAGCAGTTTTGGATAGGTCCTTGCCTTTCATGACTTGGAATACTTCTTTCCAGCCCCTTCTTGCCTGT
>PVKM010050433.1:0-10711 GCA_004027735.1 Carollia perspicillata
TGTAGTACACTGAAGCCTATTCAATCCATACATAATGGAAACAGCCCTTATCTACAAGGGAGAAAACAAACTGTCATAATTTTAGTAATGAAAACAGAAGACAAAGTTGATTTAAAGTCACTCTCAGATGATGGTAGAAGGGGTCTATGAAGATCCCAAGGCATTTCTGGGTACTTCCCCTAATTTTTCCTTTAAGAATTATAATTTTCCTTTTCCTAAAAGAGGCAGTTCATGGATCCAATTTGACTCTCTTCAACTTTCCTTGAAGGATTTTTGGCTCCAAATAAGACAGAAGAAAAAGAAGGGCAAGAAAAGGAAGTAAGACCCATGTCAGAGGGGCAGAAGGAGGAAGGAAGAAAGCCAGCCAACCGCACACCCCCTGAAGTGGAGCCACCTGGGGGAAAGCAGGACTGGTGGGCAGATGCATAGCCCCAATGGGAAAGGAAGGAAATGGCGAGGAAGAGGTGACAGGTCTGGGTGTGGGACTCTAGATAATGTCATCTGTTAAGGACACTCTGGTTGTCATTCAACCCACAGTAGTTTGGAGATGAAGTAGGTCCATGAGGCCCAAGATGAAATGAGGAAAATTGAGGGCATTGGTAGAGAAATGCTATAAGGAGGGTTGCCTTAGTTGGTTATTTAGAACTTTGGAATGCCCGTGTGTTATTACATATTTTGCTGTGGATTATTTGGTTAAGAGCTTTGGGAAAGAAAAACACAAGAACTGAAATGGTATTGTTATATAGCAAGCAAATCATCACTATGCTTGGAATAGAAATAGGTTTGTCTTTAAATATTAGAAATTCAAAGGATGTTTTCTCTAGTCTCCAAATTTATGCTACTTTGTCTTATCCAAATTATACCCCAGTGGCTCCCATAGTGCCTGCCACATAGTAGGTGCCCGATAAATGTTTGCTGAATGAATGGTTAAATTAATTTAAGAATTTGACAGAAGAATTATAGTCAACATTAGAGTTCACTTAAATACTCTATCATTAGATGGACAGCTTGGGGATTACTGGAAATGCTTTACCATGGAACACTTCCATGGGGTGGGCTGTCACTGGCTTTTTTTCCCAAATATATTTTATTGATTATGCCATTACAGTTGTCCCATTACCCCCCTTCATTCCCCTCCACCCTGCACACCCCCTCCCACCCACACTCCCCCTATTTAGTTCATGTCCATGTGTCATAAGTTCTTTAGCTTCTACATTTCCCACACTACTCTTGCCCTCTCCCTGTCTATTTTCTACCTACCTTCTATGCTACTTATTCTCTATAACTTCTCCCCCACCTCCTCCTCCCACTCCCGTTGCTAACCTTCCATGTGATCTCCATTTCTGTGTCTCTGCTCCTGATTTAGGTGTCTGCTTTTGTTTTTGGTGTGGATGTTAATAACTGAGTTTGCTGTCCTTTCTCTGTTCATATTTTTTATCTTCTTTTTCTTAGATAAGTCCCTTTAACATTTCATATAATAAGGGCTTGGTGATGATGAACTTCTTGAACTTGGCCTTATCTGAGAAGCGCTTTATCTGCTCTTCCATTCTAAATTAAAGCTTTGCTGCATAGAGCAGTCTTGGATGGAGGCCCTTGCCTTTCATGACTTGGAATACTTCTTTCCAGCCCCTTCTTGCCTGTAAGGTCTCTTCTGAGAAATCAGCTGACAGTCTGATGGGAACTCCTTTGTAGGTAACTGTCCCCTTATCTCTTGCTGCTTCTAGAATTTGCTCCTTCATTTTAATCTTGGCTAATGCAATTATGATGTGCCTTGGTGTGTTCCTCCTAGGGTCCACCTTCTCTGGGACTCTCTGAGCTTCCTGGACTTCCTGGAAGTCTATTTCCTTTGCCAGATTGGGGAAGTTCTCCTTTATTATTCGTTCAAATAAGTTTTCCACTTGTTGCTCTTTCTCTTCCCCTTCTGGTACCCTTATAATTTGGATGTTGGAACATTTAAAGATGTCCTGGAGGTTCCTAAGCCTCTCCTCATTTTTTTGAATTCTTGTTTCTTCATTCTTTTCTGTTTGGTTGTTTCTTTCTTCCTTCTGGTCCACACTGTTGATTTGAGTCCCAGTTTTCTTTCCATCACTATTAGTTCCCTATGCATTTTCCTTCATTTCACTTAGTGCAGCCTTCATTTTTTCATCTAATTTGCGACCAAAATCAACCAGTTCTGTGAGTATCCTGATCACCAGTGTTTTGAACTGTGCATCTGATAGGTTGGCTATCTCTTGGTTGGTTAAAAGTATTGGCTCTGGGGCTTTGATTTATTCTTCTGTTTGAGTCATTTTTGGTCAGGTGGCACCTGTTATGTATGCGTGGTGGAGCCTTAGGTGTTCACCAGGGCAAGGCAACCTAGTGGCTGGGTTGTGATGCTGTCTGTGGGGGTGGGGTCAGAGAGGGAACAATGGCACCTGTTCTGCGCTCTCATGGATTTCCATCCCCTCTGCTGCCTCCCACAAGCAAACTGGGCCCTTCTGGTGCTGGTTCCCGAGTGGGTGGGCTTATGTACGTTCTAGGACCCTGTGGGTCTCCCCAATGACCTCTCCTGTGAGGCTAGGAGTCTCTCCCAGAACCTTTTCAATCAGTGTTTTTAGGCTTTATTTCTCCGCTGGGGCCCTGGGTTGCATGGTCTGTCTCACTGCCCGTTTTGCCTAGTTTATCTGCACACACACGAATGTGTGCAAACTAAATTCCTGAAGTTACTGCATAAAAATACTATAACACACAGAGACCTTATGTCCAGAGTTAAAATAAATTTGAGGTTCTTTTTTGACTACTTCCTTATCTTTTTATCTTGAACAACCATGTGTAACAACACGAATGTGTGACTGCGGTTGGCCAACTGCCCTGCGTGCTCTGCTCGGTTCCTCCCCATGTCCATTGGGAGTCTGCAAGCCCCACGCCACCTGTGCTCCCGGGTCTGGCAGCCACTGATTTTCCTGCTGTGATCCCTCTCCACTGACTGCCAACTCTGCCCCTCTTACCGGTCTGGTTGAATGGTTATTGGACTTCTGTAGTTCATTTTTCTATCTGTTCTGGTTGTGTTTTGTTTCTAAGTCTTTGTTGTCCTTAATTTTGGTTGTGCGAGGAGGCACAGTGTTTCCACCTACCTCCATCTTGGCTGGAAGTTGGCTGTCATTGGCTTTGATGGAGGCTGAGCCTTGATTTAACCTTACAGCTGACTGCAAGTGTAAGAAGCAGCCCAGCTCAGGAAGTTAAGGCCAGAGGGTCAGCAAAATTAGAGATTCTTTGCATCCCCTCAACTTCTCAAGTGCATAACCACTGAAATTTAGGAGATTAATATATTCTTTAGAAAGATTTGGTCTGTCCATAAAAAGTCCAGCTATTGTTAATGTAACAAGAACAGTTTGCAAGAGGTCAATGTAAACTGGCAGCCAAGGAGAATGGACTGGAATGCATGTGTGTGAACAATAACAACTTCACTGTACTAGTCAGTGGGGCGGTAGAAGCCGTTGAGTGAGCATGTGTACTGTGTGGTTGTTGCATTCAAAATGACTGATTGAGTAGAGCAATGAATCTGCATCAAATTTTGCATTAAGCTTGAACATTCCTCCACGGAAACTATTCAGATGATTCAGAAGGCTGCAGCTATGGGCAACTGGTGATTGGCAGCTTCATCAGGATAATGTGCCCACTCATGCATCATGTCTTGTGCAGAGTTTTTTAATGAAACATCAAATCACGCAGGGGCCTCAGCCCCGCTACAGCCCAGACTTCCAGCTCTTCCCCAAACTAAAATCACCTTTGAAAGGAAAGAGATCTCAGACCATGAGATCTCTTGTGCAGAGATGAGATTCAGGCAAATAAGACAGGGCAGCTGATAGCAATTGGGATAACTGTGTGAGGTCCTAAGGTGCCTATTTCGAAGAGGACTAAGACGTCGTTGTCCTATGTACAATGTTTCTTGTATCTTCTTCAATAAATGTGTCTATTGTTCATATTACATGGCTGGATACCTTCTGGACAGACCTCACGGAACAGAAAAACATAGCATCTCAGTGTTAAATGCAGCATTAAAGGTGACCCAGTCCAAGCCCCTCATTTTATGATGAAGAAACAGACTCAGAGAGGGTAGGTGCCATATCCAAAGCTTTACTATCACTTAACAGCAAATCCAGGAGTCAAAGCCAGGCCATCTTTTCATGGCATCTTCATAATTATAACCTGCAAAGTAACAGGAACATAAAAGTGGAGCAGGTTGCAAACTAAATTCCTGAAGTTACTGCATAAAAATACTATAACACACAGAGACCTTATGTCCAGAGTTAAAATACATTTGAGATTCTTTTTTGACTACTTCCTTATCTTTTTATCTTGAACAACCATGTGTAACAACATAAATTAATCTTGGAATG
The DNA here is from genome assembly GCA_004027735.1 of Carollia perspicillata. Classification (NCBI taxonomy): domain Eukaryota; kingdom Metazoa; phylum Chordata; class Mammalia; order Chiroptera; family Phyllostomidae; genus Carollia; species Carollia perspicillata. Next base: position 4,380 of record PVKM010050433.1, read on the forward strand.
TTGTCTGCAGAATAGTTTTTTACAATTTAAGCCCCGAATAGAAAAAATAGATATTCTCTTTGTACTCACATTCCCAGCTCTCCTAATATGCAAGGGGTTGTAGTCATTTGTTTCTTAATGATGACCTTGGTCTTTCTGCTGTCTTTCCTTCAGTGTATCTAGGAGCCTTGGAATTACATAAGGATTATGTCTTTTGAAAAATAAGTGTCTGGTTATAATATGTGAAAGCATTAGTGGTTTTTATTTTTATTTATTTATTTTTAATCCTCAACTGAAGATACATTTATTGATTTAAAAAGAGAGAAGAAGGGAGAGAAAGAAAGAGAGAAACACTGATCGCTTGCCTCCCACATGCGCCCCAACCTGGAACTGTCTGGGGGATCGAACCTGCAACCTAGGTCTGAGCCCTGACTGAGACTTGAACCCACAGCCACTTTGGTGTATGGGATGACACTCCAACAAACAGAGCCACCTGGCTGGGGCATTATTGTTTTTAAATGTTTGGAAATTTTGTGGCATAGTTTTTATGCGCAGATGGATTATTTAAAGTGGAAATTCACACAGGGAGCTATTACACAGCAGTTGGAATGAATAAACAACATCACACAATAATATGGATGTATTTTATCAACAAAAAAGTAAACTGAAGAAGCCAAAAATCAAAGAGAGAATACTGTATGGTTCTATTTATATGAAGTTCAAAAACCAGCAAATGAATCTGTGCTATTTGGAGTCAGGATGGTGGTTCCCCTGGGGGAAGCCATGGGGACAGTGACCTGGGGTGGGGAGGCCATGGGGACAGTGACCTGGGGTGGGGAGGGATACAGGGGCTTTTTGGTGTTCACTAGTTCTATGTCATCATATGGATTCCAGTTAAATGGTACATCCATTTCGTGAGTCATACACCTATAATTCGTGAACGCTTTTGTATGTAAGTTATACCGCAGTAAGTTTTCTTAAAAATTAATTTGACATTTTAAAAACATTTTTGTTAAAAAAAATACATACTTTGTAACCACAGTACTTTGAAAAACTTTTCTGAAAAGTAAAACAGTATACAAATGTAAATATATTTTAGAGTCCCATTTTCAGACAAGACGGATAATACTGAATAATGGCTAAGATTCAGAACAACATACTCCAGAAATTGCCGGTTTAAATGCCCCAGTTACCAAAAGCATTGTGTTTTTCTTAATGCGGGAAATAACATCTAAACAAGAGGCAGCTGCTTTGGGCAGAATGGTATCTGAGGGATTTTAAAAACCTTAATGACATCAGGCAGTTCCTTGGTGAAGCCAAAAATTTTGCCTTCTGGTAACTAACCAACACCTTCGTATAGCACCACAGCTATCTCGCTCCTTCCCATCTACATATCCTCAAGTCAATGTATGGGAGGCAGGGGTCCAAGAAACCACTTCATCTGGACGTCTGAACCTGCACCCAAGAGCCATTTCTTAAACATGTATCAATCAGTCTGGTCTAATTTACAATTAATGGAAAGTCTGCAGTAATGCAATTTCCATGAGCTGCTAAGAAAAGCTAAAACTTTGAACCAGAGTGTGAAGCAAACGTATTTTATGCTCTGCCTACATTTGTTTCTTTGCAATCCATGAGGTACTTCCAGAAATCATTTTCAAATATCTGGGTTTCCTGCTTCTATTTGCTACATGGATGATGCTGATAAAAATAGTAGTAATAACGGGCTACCCTAAATGGTGTCATTTTTCAGTAAATTAGGTAAATAACACTCTCGATTGAAATTGAGACGTGTGAACTGGAAATGGAATGAAATTGCCAAATCTGAAGGGAAAGATGACCAATATAAACCCACAGAAGCACTTCCTCTTAAAATACATGTCAGTAAAAAGAGGGGGAGGAACATTTTTTAGTGGTTGTAGGCTTCAGTAGACCTAAACGCGTGCTCGCCACACCCATGCCCAAGCCCAGCAGAGACTCCCTGTCCTGCACTTGCAACTCCTGTTCCGCCTTCTGCTGTGCTCCTGGAGCCCTCCGGGGAAGCTCTGCTTCTGGTGGCCATGAGATAGGAAATAGAATGACGCTGTAAGGCTGAGAGAGGGAGGGAAATGTCTCTCCTCGGTGCTGGGGAGGGCACATGGTTTTCACTTTCATTCTGCAGCACAGTATTTATTAAAGGTTTACTGCATGCCAAAGGCAGCACTAGATGCCAGGAACGCCAGAGTAAGCCACTGCACCGCTGAACGAACGTTCACAGGCCCTAAGGAACAGGCATCGATGGGTCAGACGAAGAAAAAATATACTAGTTTATACAATAGAAACACCAAATTCCATGGACGAGAAGCAAACTTTTTTTTTAACACTTTGAAAGATATAAAGCATAGTTTATAATGCTCATTCCCCCAGAAAACTGGAAATAATGCAGCCCGTTTATTAGTTTCCTAGGGCAGTAGATTAAAGTGCTGCATACACAGAAACTGAATATCCCCTATATTGTGTCATAATCCCTTCCAGATTTAATGCTAGACTTGAATTTAGGGGGGAAAATGGCATGAAATGAACAAAAGCCCTTAACTCTCTTCTCATAGCTAGAATTAGACCTGGCCACGACACCTCCTCAAGGGCACAGCAAACTGGATCGGGAAGTTCACATTACAACACCGACTGCTGTAGTCATTGAGGTCTCGGGCTTACCTTCTCAGTGATGGTTTCCTTATCTGGAAAAGGAGGCTGTTGACAGTATCTATCTCATAGGGCTATAAGGAGAATTAAGTGATATAAAGTATGTGAAGGATTTTATAATATTTAATATATATTAAGTGCTCAATATATGTCCATTCATTCATGCATGCATTTAACACATACTAATGGAGCACCTATTATGTGTCAGCCTGGAGACATAGACAGCAGTAGACAAAACAGACAAAAATCCCTACCCTCATGGCATTAACATTTCAATGAGGAGAAATAAGTAATCAATAAGTAAAAATATTACACCCAGTTGTCATAAAGGGGACAGAGAAAAGTAAGTTGTGGGAGGGAAACAGAGCAGAGGGCTGACGGTGATTTTAAATAGGATGGCTAGGGAAGGCCATGCCTGAGGGAAGCGAGGGAGCCAGCCGAGAGGCCAGCTGGGGGAAGAAAATTTCACATGGAAGGAACTGCAGAGGCTCAAGCAGAGATCTGTGTGGATAAAGGAGAATAGCAGTCATAATCCTTTCTTCAAATTCTGAAATGCAAAGACCTCTGGAGATTCTAGTTATATTTATCCCCTGCCCTCTTCTGCCTCCAGGTCTATGAACACGATCAGGCCTCTCCCTGGAACAGCATTCCACTCCCTTTCTCTGCAGGAAGGGCCTCTGGAAAGCTCTGCAGAAGAGCTGTGCCTGCACCTGGCTGCAGCCTCTCCTGGTCAGCTCCGCCACACCCCAGCACTCCCAGGGGCTTGACCTTTAAGCTGACAAGTATCATTACGCTTCCATTAGTCCTGACACTGCCCTTGGAGGGCTGGGGGCAGTGTACTAGGATTCCGACAACCTCTCCCTCAAACTTAGAATTTCGACCTGAAAAATGGAAAGTTTCTATGTATTTGAAGAAAATCTTGGCCCTAACTGTGCTGTCTGAAGAGTTCAAACTAGTCATTTTCTATTTTTAAAGGGGAAATAAACTGAATGAGGAAGAGAATCCTGAGATGGGAGAGGAGAAGGGAGATGAATAAAAAGAAGTGGAGAGGTGAGGAAGGATGAAGGGCATGATTCAACTATAAAAAAAATAAACAAGATTCATGGAGACTAACTTGACTGGCATTTCTCCTCCAGCAAGTATCTATGGATGGGGGTGGGGTGTATCTTTAACCCTGTCTCATAGTAGTTTTTAGAAAGTGATTAGATTTTTTTTTAATATTTGAGATTTTTGCACGCTACCAAACTCACCTTCCAAATTAGAAAAGACTCCAATGGTTAAAAAACAGGCTTAAAATTTTTTTGAAGTCAGCGGTTGTCTTACTGGCTTTCATCTGGAAAATCACTTGAAATTGGCAGTAACTTTTTTTCTTTTCTTTTTTTTTTTAAGTAGCTACACAGGATAGGGTTCAGCCACCTTGAAAACTTCATGGTGACCGCCGGATACTCCAAAGTCAAGATTCTCTGCAGACAGGAAATGCCTTTGCCAGCTCCAAGGTCTCCTCCCCACAGCCCTCTCTATTGTCTGGAGAGATTTGTGTACATCTGACTGAGGAGGTTTCCCCGCCTGCAACTGTGGATTAAACTGTGGGGGCTTTCCAGCTTTTCTGACTAACATTTGGTGCCTACTGTGTGCCAGGTATTGATACCTCTTCTCAGAGAGGTATCACCGCCCACCTCTCTAAGGAACTGAGGAACGGAGATGACACTGAGAATTCATGTTTCCCAAAGCCCCCAAACCAGCAAGGGAGGTGTAGGGACTGGTTTGCTTTACTTCAGCCCTGCTCTTACCCACAAAGTTATAACTCCTGAGACAGGGTTCCCCACAGCCCCATTTGAAGGGGCAGCCCTTTTCTCTAGACCTTGGATCTAGAAATTTTGGTGAGTGGACGGAATCTCCAAAATGCTTCTCATCTGAATTCAACATTACCAGAAAAAAATGTATCAAGGGACAAAATTAGATTAGACGAGTATAGAATCTAGCTGAAATATCATAAAACCCAAAGGGAAGAAAAGTAAATGTTAAGGTTATTTTTATTTACCCTGGCTGGGTAGCTCAGGGGCTTAGAGCACTGCCCGCAAGGCACCAAGGTTGGTTGCAGGCTGGATCCACAGTAAAGGCACGTACAAGAGTCAACCAATGAATGCATAAGTAAGTAGAACAACAAACTGATGTTTCTCTTTCTTTCTCTCTAAAATCAATTTTTAAAAGTCTTTAAAAAAACTTCCATTAAAAAAAAGATTTTTATTTGCTACAAGATACCAAACTCCTAGCCATTTAGAATCATCCTAGGTGATTGACTGGTTTTCCACATTCTGTCCTGTGTTGCCAGTTGTCACATGAACATCACCTCCAATCACAGATTTAAAGGGTCATTATCAGATTTTAAAGAACAATCATAAAGGTGAGCGTTTCAGTCTGGGTCATCTTCTACAAAGCAGTAAAACTGGAATGGGAATTTTGGTAAGTACAGGCTGTCCCCAGCCAAATGCATTTCTCTCCCTAAGCCCAAATACATTTTCTTGAATTCCTGCCCTGTCCCTATTAACTAAAATGAATAGTCACAGCAAAGAAACCACACTCACATACACACAAAACAGCGTTGTCAGAAATGTTGAAAGAGAGTAAGTACTTTCACTATCAGAGATGGTTTCCTCTTTTCCCACAAGATGTCTTATCAGCTTTCACCCTGAGAAAACCATAAAGACTAAGAAAAAGAAACCTTATGCAATAGTTCTCTAAAGAAAATACTACACAACAGGCTAGTCATCTCTAAAAATGATGTTGTGTAAAGAGTCAAAGTACATCATCTAACAAAATCAATATCCTATTAAGTTAGAAAGGGTTCTGAATATCAAAGACCAACGAACTGAATAACTTAAAATATAAGTACATGACCCGGAGGATTAATCACACAATGTCATGGTGAAATTAGGGCAATTCTTCCAATCATTAACGTTTTGCTTACAAAAATGTGCTTTTCTGTTTGTCTTTCTGCTAAATGATAACCGTTTTCAAGCTGAATCTCCTGATAAAAAGAGTTAAAAACAAGACAGGAGTTGTGCTATAAAGGTCATACATGCTGCTTCAACATGAAATAGCCAAAGGACAAACAAATGAAAAATGCCTGGATTGTAGCAAGAATTTGTAAATATTCACTGGCAATCTGCAACAGGGCACTTTAGAAAACAGTTAATGCCAACCTGTGTCCTGAGAACAGAGTACTCCTTCAGTGAACATGCTCTTGATTCTCAAGGACATGTTTAGGTTCAGAACATGAGCAACTTGAAGAGAGTTAGGAATATCTTAAAATTGGAAAAATGCCTGGTTTCAGGGATTGTGTACTTTAAAATAAGATTTCACCCCTCAACTTTTCTAGTGTCCATTAATACATAAGCCTGTTATTTTTCTGCTTGATAGTCATGATACAGTTATTCTCAAGAATAAACATTAACCAGAGGTTATCTCCAGGAGCAAAACACACACACACTGATTTCAGGATTGCTTTAATTCAATATTAGGCCCACAAGCCTCCCATTCTCTCCACTCTGATACAGACAGTCCTATTTTCAAAGGAGACTGATTACGACCTTTGAAACTCTGATGTAACCTGTCAGGCAGGGTCAGGGAGCTGGGAGGCTGCACCTGATGGGAAAGGAGACCCTCCCACTAGA
>PVKM010050434.1:0-10715 GCA_004027735.1 Carollia perspicillata
TTTTTTTGCCTTAACGTCTGGCTTGTGTGATGTTGATACTAAGGAGGCAAATTTCTTTGGGTTAAGATACTGTATTTTGCCCTGTATAATGGGCACTTTTTGCCCAAACTTTTGAGAGGAAAATAAGGATGTGCACTACACATGGGTAGAATGATTGCACACCATGAAAACAGCGACGGGCACAATAATCCTGTGTGTGACACACACCAAATGGAGGTGCGCTTCACACACGGCAAATGCAGTGAGCATTTCGTATTTTGAGTGAGAATCCTGAGACAATTAAGTAGCCAGATTTTAAGTTCTAGAGAGATGATCTGTTTATACTTTAACAGATTCGACCATTTACATATAATAAGATTAATGTGGTGACTCATTTTTATCTAATTGTATTTTTTGTTTTTTATTTATTCTGCTTCTTTTTGGACTCTTTTCTCTCTTTCTTGCCATCTACTGGGTAGATACAGTATTTTTATTTACCCTCTATTATTTGGAATTATACATTTTGTTTTTCTTTTTTGTTTTGGGTATTCCTAAATTTGCAAGATGCATACTTATTAAAATCTAAAGTTAACCCGCATCTCTATTGTTTTCTAGTACAAAATAAATTCTTAAACTCTTTTAAAACTATTTGCTCATCATGTTTTATTTTTATTTTAATTCTTTTAGAGAGAGAGGAAGGGAGGGAGAGAGAGAGGGAGAGAAGCATCCGCTGGGTGGCCCTCCCACGCCTCCCGGATGGGGAACCAAACCTGCAACCCAGGCATGTGCTCTGACCTGGGGATGGAACCCACGACATTTTGACCTTTTGGTTTACATGATGATGCTTCAATCAATAGAGCCACGCTGGCCAGGGCACTAATCTTGTTTTAAAACATCCAGATGGGGTCATTATTGCTGTAATTGTTACTTTGAATAGTGCATTGAGATTTATTCACGTGGAAGCGTTTCGCTCACTGCTGCCTCTGACATCTGGCTCTCGTGTCTGGTGTTCGCTTCCTTCTTCCCAAGGTCTTCTGGGAGTAGGTGATTCTCCCCTGGCTTTGTATGAAAATACATTTCGCTCTCACTTTTGTAAAGCAAGTGACCTGAGTGTGGCGCTGGGGTCGACAGTAGCGTTCCCTCTGCTCTCCGAAGTCTGGACTCCTTCCCTGCTAACGCTGAGCGTGCTGGCGGCCCCGTGGTGCTTTTGTGCGAATCGGGCCTCTTCTCTCGTGCGGTTTTATGGTTTCCTCTGGCTCTGCAGGCTCACGCTGAGCCGTCCTGGAGTGGGCTGGTGTTTAGTCTTCCTGCTGGGCCTCCGGTCCTTCCTCAATTCAGGGACAGTCGCGTCACGCTGCGTGGAAACATTGCTTCTTTCCTGTATTTTTGCTCTGGAATTTCTATTTGACCTATTCTGTTCTCTTTAAAATATTTCTTCTGTGCTCTGATTTTTCTGTTATCTCGCATTCCTGGTGGTGCCAAGTCTGGTTTTTCTTGTTCATCAGTGTTTGCTCACCACGGCCTTTTCCGTCCTGTGGTTTGCCATTTTGATTTTGGGCCCATTGCTACATTTTTTCCTCCTTCCCTCCTTCCTTCCTTTCTTCCCTCCCTCCCTCCCTCCCTTCTTTCCACAGGCATCTTATGTAGCTTGGGCTGCGGAAACACCCCTATAGAATGATTTTGGGTTGGCTTCAGCTTGGGCCCGTGGGACCCAGCGCTGCTGATTTGGGGTTCATTTTGGGGCCGATGTATGGACTGGGGTTGCAGTCCCACGCAGGGGTTAGAAATCTGGGCACCAGCCCACTCCCCTCCAACCACACGCCTGTGAGGCGAGCGGGGTTTCAGGCTCTCTAAGTGCTACAACATCGCTCTTCAGTTCAGGACAGCCCTCCTCCCGCCCCTTCTCTGGATCGAGTTTTTCTCACCGCTTCGCACCGAGGACGCAACTCCCTGGGGGCCCAGCTTCTGTGGATTCTCTGCCGCAGGCGCCCACTCCTCTTGTTTCAAACCCTCCAGCACCAGGTCCTCTCTCTGGGGCCTGAACGGCCCTCAGGGGTCCCAAGACCCCAACTCACCAGCCTACTTCTCTGGCCTCGCATCCCCTCTGCGTTCCTGCCCCCTGACTCCCTTCCACACTCGACCAGGTATCGACAACCACTCTCGTGGGCGTCTCTCGCCCAGAGTGTCTCTGTGCTCTTTCCAGTCACCCCCCCGTATCACCAGGAGTCGGAAGGTATGTGTGTGCCACACGCAGACACGTGACAGAGAAACAAGTGCTGCCGTAAAGCAGAGAGGCGGCGAGAGCTCACTGCAGACCAGACCATGGCGGCTGCTTGACCACACTGTAAATGCAAGGCCCCTGCTAAGCTCCTTCTTTGAAAACAAATGCCCAGGGCTCCTCGAAACGAGTGGCTGTCCTCGCCCTCAGAGGGCAGCCACCCTCTCTGAGCCCCCACAGTCACACACGGGGCTCAGGGCAGGGTGCACAGCAAGCGTTTCTTGAAAAGGAAAAAACAAAACGAGCATCTTGTCCAAGTTGTGTATAAGGCCTCCCTAACAGCCCTGATCCAGCATCCCGCCAGCCTGCTGCGTGCATCTGCAGAAGGGCATGCGGAGTCGGTTTTCCTCTGAATTCTTTAAGGTGCTTCTGAGTTTAACGCAGTCGAGTTCAGCCCAGGGATGACAGCTTTCTGAGCTGACTCTAACTGTGGGTAGGGTTTCTGGAAGGGATTTGCCCAAATGAGCATCCCACAGTCCTTGGAGGGTGGGCTCAAGGTCAGGCTACAATAAAGCCATATCTTCAAGGGCTGTCGTGGCACATGCCCGGCCAAGGCCAAGTTTCCCTGGGGTAACAATGGAATGCGTAGGCACTAAGTGGTGCACACACTCTTCTCAGGGCCCAGATGACGGAGCTGGGAGGCGAGAGTTTGTTTAGGCTAAAACAGCCACAGGTGTTACGCACAGATCTGACAGCACATTATCACAGTGGGCCGAACACGCAGGGCTTACCGTGTAGTTTCGAGTGAGGGACACGTCGGTGCCGTCCTGCAGATAGTGGGTTTCCGTGAAACCGCTGGCAATGAGGCCTCTGTGGGGGGAAAACCATCGAAAGCTGAATGTGGGATCACACCAATATGTCACTGGTGAATGTTTAGGTCGTGAGGTGGCCAGGGACTGACCCCACCCCCTGCTTATTTTACAGAAGACCCAGCCGGTTTTTCTGGGGCTCCCGAAGGACGTCCATGGGGCAGGTTATCCTGGGAGAATCGGGGAGATTCGGGCAGGCGGGAGTCAGACGTGTGGGCATGGAACCCCCACCTTATTCTCCAGCACACACGCAGGCGTCTGCATGCCCTGGCACATGTACACATAGGCACACACATGTACACACACACAGGAACACGCTCGCGCGTTCACTCTTCTCTGAAGAGTATGTGCGGATCTCGGAGCTGGGAGAACCACCCTCCTGGAAGTCCCACTGTCTAGAATGAACTGCTCAGCCGCCTGCTGGGACAATCGCTTTGGACCCACAGGCTCGCCCTGGCTGGTCCCCTAGTGGGTGAGTAGGCAGCTATCAATGTTAAAATGTCAAAGAAGAGCCTAGAACAACACTGCAGGAGGTGAGGAAAAGGATTTCAGACACACTGAAATATTGAATTTCTAAGATAAACTGTACCAGGAGAAAAACCCTATTTATCTTAACTAAGACTGTATGCAATCCACCACATCCTCACTGGTGAGAGCAAAGCATGGGTTTAAATGACTCTGCAATTTCTTTTGTAACGTGAACATTTGCAACCAGAGTGCGGATGAGGATGGGAGGGAGGGCCTGTCAGCGGGGAGGCTGCAACCGTGTCAGGTGAGAGCTCCCTTTTCTGACGGTCTCATGCTTGAGGCCCGCTCGCAGCCAAGGCCAGAGTGAGAGTCACCTTCCCAGGGTATGTGGATTTCCACGTGTTTCGGAGGTGCCTGGTTTGAATCACTGAGACCCTCCCAGCAGGCCTGGGCTGTGTTCTACTTCACAACGAGTGAGAAGACTGCCCCGCAATAGGGGGCAGACGATCCCTCACAGTCACTGATGAAGGCCTGCAGCCCCCTTGTTCACTCTGCATACTACACAGACCACGCCAGGGGCCGTGACCCTCCCTGCTGGCTGTCGCTCTCAAGTCCCCGTGTGCTGGGCATCCCTCTTCTGAGCTGTCACAGGACCCCTGAGCAGGCTTGCTGTCAGGGGCCACAGCCATGCCGGGAAGGTCCGAAGCAGAGGAGGGGGAGGGAGGGACAGACTGGGGGAGGGTGGCACTGAGGCTGGAGACAAGGAGCCTGGAGAGGGAGGTGGTGGCCAGCCCCCATGCAGCAGAGAGCTCCAGGAAGGCATGGCGGACTGGGGACCATGATAGGGACAGCTACAGGGGAGAATGAGGACACGGGGGACAGGGAAGAGCAGGGGGTCTTCCCAGGGGGTGGCTTAAAGGGAAGCAGAGAGATGAGATGTGAAGTCAGGAGGTGGGGGCTTGAGGGGAGTGGGTCATCTAAAGGGACAGGCTGGAGAAACGGGGACCCAGAGAGGACGGGCAGAGCTGCCAAGGAGCCGGTGAAGGGAGGCATGGGGCGCAGGTGACGAAGGGGAGGAGCAGAGCCCAGCAGAGCCCCGGAGGCCCTGCGGACTGTGGGGGCTTGGTTGGCTTCGAGATCCCAGGGAGAGGAGGAAAAGAGCACTGTGTTATTAATTCAAATTATGTTAGTATTACTTGTGCTATTTGCTACTCATCAATAACCTTATCTATCTCCTCTTTTATGAGTGCTTTAGTAATTCTGTTCTTCACAATACTGGATCCTTCTTTGGAACAAGCCAGGTCTACGGGTCCCTAATACAAAGAGCAGCAATGCCCGCGGTCATCTGTAGAAGGAAGGGATGCATTCGGAGGCATTCTCCCTGAAGCTCGTTTCCATGGATGTCCCGGAGGCCTGGCTTCAAGTAGAGAAGAGACGGGAGACCCACCGGGGAAGCCGGGGTCGGAGGTGAGCTCCTGGAGGACAGCACTCGGTGCACTGGACAAGGGGAGTTTGGGGGTGCCACGGCAGTAAAACTATGAATGAGGTTTCAAAGTGTAAGGCAGCACGGCGATGCCAAGCCTACGAGCACTTCTGCCTAACAAACCTACTGCTGTCCCTGCTGCCCAGCTGTCACTGAAACAGAAGTGCCATCGCGGCCATGCTCTGAGTGCCGGGGGTTCCTAAGCACTTCCCCATTTGCTCCCACTGGGCGCAGCCCCCACAGCTGAGATGCCAGTGGCCACTGCGTTGCGTGTCTCTCTCACAGAGTCTGGCAGAGAAACGTGGCCGTGGGGTCAGACACAGCAGTGCCCCCTGTGTGCTCGTGTCTTCCCCATCGTGGAGTGGGGTGGGGCGTGGTGAGGATGGGTGCATGGCTCCCCACATCAGCCCCAGTTGCTGTCTGGGCTCTGAGAGGCCGAAGCGTTCTCTGGCCTCCTGTTCTCGAGGCTCTGCGGTGAGAGGCAGAGGGAAGCCAGATGGCACTGGCTCCCCCACTCAACCCCACGGGTGCGCCTGTGTCTCCAGGGTGAGGGCTCTGTGGTGCATGGGCTGGGGGACAGAACCCATCCCACCCTCTGCTCTGATGCCCCTAGCATCGGCTGGTTCACGTCATAATCCCACAGGCTGGGAAGAGCCTGGGGCAGCGATGGCCTGGGCTTCCAACGTGCAGGCTCCATTGTGATGTTTGGCCGCTCCCCTGCTAAAACCCTCCAAAGCCTTCCCATTGCCTTTGGAACGAAACCCCAATGCCCTTGGCAGGCTCCAGGTGCTTATGGCCTTACTCCCAATGCATTGTGCCTCCTTTCTGTATAGCTCACTCTACCCTGGCCCACACTGCCTGACTGGCTCATTCCAGAACTCTCCACCCCATCCCACTTAGGGCCTCTGCATTTGCTATGCCCTGTGCCCAGAGCATTCTCCACACTGCTTCCATAGGGCTGGTCTTTTCATCCTTTAGGCAAAGTAGATAAATAAAAATAATGAAGTAAAAATTAAGAAATGCTCCTCAAATCCTCTCAACTAACTAACTAACTAACTAACTAACTAACTAACTAACTAACTTACTATCTCTGCAGAGGGAACTTTCCTGGTTGTCCCGTCTAAGGTAGCTTCCATCACCACCGCCCATGTCACGGAGCCCCTTCAGCTTCCCACTTTATCCACCTGTTTACTCATTCCTCCGTCCCTCCCTCAGAAATGATGGCACAAGGGCTCTTCCCTCACCATTGCAGCCCCACCCCCCGCCCAGGAATTTGTTAAGCTTTTTATATGTATCTCATGTAATTCTAATAGCATCTAGTATCTGGCTCTGTGGGTTAGATACTACATTTTACCCAATTTAAGTAAGGAAACCAAGAGACAGGGAGGTTAAGTGACCAGCCCACGGCAGCACCCTGTGGTTTTGCTTCAGAACTTGGCATTACTCATGACCGTGTGGTACTACCTTGACAAGCCGGTCAACAGATATTTACCGAGTGCCAGCTGTAGGCCCTGTGCTGAGTGCTGAGTGAATTATGTTCAGTGGAATAATGGAGGTATGGACGGATAGATGAATGGGTGGTAGATGGACGGATCAATGAATGGATGATGGATGGATAGGTGAATGGATGGATGAATGGGTGCATAGACGGATGGGTGGGTGGATGGATGGTTGGATGGATGGATGGATTAACGGATGGATGATGAATAGATGGATGCATGGATGATGGATAGATGGATGATAGACGGATTAATGAATGGATGGATGGATGGATGATAGACAGATTAATGAATGGATGGATGGATGGATGGAGGATGGATGATGGATGGATGATTGACGCATGGATGGATGAGTCAATTTGAGGACAACACTGCAGGCGCATTCTCTTTTGTCTAGGGCTATCTTCTCCCACTTGTAAACAAACTTCCTATCCTTCTTAGGCACTGTGGAGAAACCGAAAGGGCACTCAGTCAATGTGTGTCCAATTTAAAAGGGGCTGAAAGCCAGAGGTCCCTTGAGAAAATGAGAGAGGCAGGCGGACAGTGGCCATATTGGGAATGTGACAGCAACAGGCCTGCTGCCTCTAGATTTCCCAAGGGAGAAAATCCAATTAGGTACATTCTCTGTGTCAGCAAATGGAAACAGGAGGCGAATGCATAATTTCACGAGAACATTCTTTTTCCCTTCTTATTAGATTAGCTGATCTAACAAGGAATTCTGTCCTTCTCTATACCAGAAAATAAAATGTCGGGAGTTCATTCTGCTGGTTTTCATTTGTTTTGCTGTTATAAGTGATACCTCCATATCCTCTCATTTAACCAGTATTTAGGATACTGGATATTGGGAATACAATACCCCAAGAACTCACCATCTAGTGAAGGACAAACCCGAAGAGTGACTACAGCTCCATGAGAGAGGCACGTGCACCCAAAGCCCTGGGGGGATTCCAGGAAAGGCTTCTAATCCAGAAGCCTGGGGGTGGCAGCATTCATCAGGAAGGATGGGGAAGAAAGGGTCAGGTTGAGAGTGGGTCATTGAGGCGAGATGTGGGGAGGAATGAGGAAGAGAACATCCCATAGAGGAAACCACATTCTCAACTGCACCGAGGGCACAGAAGCAGCATGTCAATGGCGGCTGGGTGTAGGAGATGTAAAACTACATGGAATTTCAAGTTGTCAGGGATTGAAGTTTGAGGCAGGGAGACATGATGCCCAGATAGGCAGGCTGGGGACCAATCCTGTAGGTTGCCAAGTGTCAATAACTTGATCACACGAGATGGGGAGCCGTTGGACACAGCAGCGATCTGAGCAGACACAAGCTTTGGAGCTACGGGCCACCCCGAGAGACCGGAAGTGGCAGCAGGAAGGGTGGTTAGGAAAAGGCTGGTGGGAGAGTCCACGCCAGGGCCCAAACCAGGGCCTGAGCCCTCAGGATGGGAAATTCAGGGGAGAGGATAGAATTAGAAACCTGGGTTTTCAGTGGAGACAGGTTGTTCATAAAGGAGGGAGGGGACCATGCGCGGAATCTTGGCTGTGCTGAGTGTGGGGCGTCTGGGGGATGTTCTCGTAGAAATGGCCAGGGAGCAGCGGACTGGGAGAGGCTGAGATTTCTGAGCAGCTTGAAGACAGAGATGGAGCCACTCAGACAGGAGCCGCGCTTCCTCGATGGGAAAACAAGTGGAATCTTGTCCTTTCTGGCTGACCGCTGTATTTTCTGATTTGTGACTTCAGGGACTTCGGATGTGCAGGGTCCGGCAGAAGTAACACCCTCGTTTTTATTACAAAACCTTTTATTGCAAAACCATTAGCATGGAATCTTGTAACATAACAATGTCACACTCAAGCACACCATATGACATTTTAGGTGAAACATCCAGATTGAAACTATGAATGATTGCACCCATAGTACTGTCCTACCAACCATAGTCACACAGGCGTTACTTCTGCCGGACCCTGTATATGGCTGAAGGGGATCACGGAGAATTTCTATCAAATATTATTATGTGCCTAATGTTCTTCCTAATCGCCTTCCTGAAATGATTTGAGTATTGAAATAAAAAATAACCCCCAAGTTGCATTTTTAGCTCAATATTGAAATTATTCTGCTCTAAATTTACCATTATATAATTTAGTTATATAGGCTGAATGAGGTAGATTTCATCCATACGACATATTTTATTCTCCGAAGTGTAGGGAACAAGAAACGCCCGCTCACGTCTGTCTGTCGGCGGTGTGCTTTCTCTGCCCGCCTCCCCCCTCGGAGAGAGCGCACGCTTCTCCTGTGCTCTATCAGGACTCCATGACAAGACTTTCTCTCTGCTACCTAATTTCTCGTTGACTTGTCTCCTCCCACCTCAGGTCGAGCTAAGGGCGGAAACCGGCCCCTGAGCCCAGCACCATGGCTAGCAGACCGGAAGTGCTTAATGAATAAATAGATGGCACACGCCGAATCATTCTCACAGAAAAGCAATGTGGACATTTTGTCCAAGTTGGACAGGATGTGCTCCAACCAACGGGATCAAATAAAACCAAAAGAAATATGGTTCGACATCGAGGGCCCCGATCTTGCGGAGGCGGGGATCCAGACAGTCCCATTCACTCTGTTGTTATTTCAACCGTGTCGAGGGCTGCCAGGTCCTCGACACTGACCCTGACGCCTGGTGATCGATTCTAGAGCCACTGAAATGAGGGAAACAGGGAAAGAGAAGCTGTGAGATTGGCATCGATTGCTCGGAATGAGGAAAAACGCACTGACGACGGGCCTGCATTTTCCGGTCGTTTTGTGGAAGACCGTACACGTGGACGGACGGTTTAGTTACCCCGTGTGGCAGGCGCACGCAAAGGCCCCAGCAGGCCATCGGGTCTGCCGGCGACACCCACAGGTGCTCTCCCTGCGCTGTGAGAGCCGGCTTCCGTGATCTCCCCAGCAGACCCGTTTGGTATTCAGAGGATCCAGCCGGTTTTCTGCCGAAGATTTACTTCACCACAAGTTGTTATTATCCCACAAATTACCAAATCATTCATACATACATTTGGGTAATGATGTTCTCTTACGAGAATGTGGAAATGCATCGATGAATATATTCCTGGGAGGAATAAACTGCCTGGAGCTTCCACAAAACACAGCACACAATAAACACCATAATTAAAAATCATGATGTGATGTGCCTAGTTCTGAAAATAAATACCCTTCATTAAAACGATCTGTTCCTCAACCAGAGCTAAATAAAGGCAGAGACAAGGTCTAGAGGAAAACCGATCTGACCCAGGCCGGGCGCTTCCAGCCCAGAGATCTCATTCGGGTCGCCAGCGAAAGGTTGAGACCGGCTGAATCCTGGGCTCTGAATGCTGGCACCAGCGGCTCTCCTGGACCTTCTACAGGGAGGTCAGACAACTGAACAGTTCTCCATAGAGACAGCACGTTGAGGTGTGACATAAGAGGAGGAAATGAACAATAGGGAGAAGAATAGAGAGTGAGTATTGTCTACTTCTTGGCTTGTATTTCTTTCAGAACTGATCTTTGCAAATACGCATGCTCTTTGTGTTCCTCATGGGAAAGTCACCCTGGTAAACAACATAAGCTCTGGGTTCTTGATCTGGGGAGTGGAAGCAAAGTACCGGCCCCCTCACTGTCCCTGTCTTGTCTCCCCGGCATCACCATCTCCCTCCTGGTGCTACTACTGTTTGCTGGGTGTGTCAGGCCTGGGGACACCTGCTTTTCAAGTGCCTTTTCTTGACTGATTTTGGCACGGACCCTGTGGTTATCGTCCGCATGAAAAGGAAGAGGGAACTGCGCAGAGAGGCTAAGTGACTCGTCCAGAGCCCCACAGCTGAGCCCGTGGACACTGACCTTGGCTCTCTTTGGCTCCAAAGTCAGCTCGTCCTGCCCACCGGGCAATGCTGCCTGGACAGGGAGAAACGTCAGCACATGGTTTCGGAGAGACTGAAAATAAGAAGCAGGGAACCATCCTCCATCTTGTTTCTGAAATTATCATCCCCACAACGCAGAGTGGGGCTTACGCTGTTTCTCTGAGCACTCAATTCGATTTAGCTACAAAATTCAAATTATTTTTGGTTATAATTTCAGCATTTTGGGATCCTAACTATTTAGAACTCTACATCTGTATGAATAATGGGACATTCACACTCGATTTCCTCTTGTTATTCTCCATTTTCTAAAATTCTCAAAATAATCAAAA
>PVKM010050435.1:0-10704 GCA_004027735.1 Carollia perspicillata
GCCAAAATGAATAGTACAGTTGATAAGTAGAAACTGGAGAGATGGGAAGATATGGAGAGAATAATATGAGTCAGACTTTCCAGTAAGGCTTTGTAGAGTCTTGAGAAACACTTGGGATGAACCCTGAATAAGGCAGGCTAAGAGCATGATGGATACTCTCGGGGGCATGCCCCACCCGCATGACAGACACAGCCCCACACTTGGCACAGGACTTTGTGAAGGAAGCCAGTAAAGCCCTCTCAGGCTTGCTAGGCACCCTCTGTACTACCACAGGTACTGGCTGCTCTGGGTTGAGGACCTTTTAAGAAGTAGCTAAGGAGGGATCCTTGCTAACATGTATCAGTCATCACCTCAAGGAGGTTATCTATTCAATAGCAGGAGCCTTTGCTTCTAACTCCTACAGGGCTGCTAAGGGATAGGTTCTTATTTTAGTATTTAATCTATTCCCTCATATTCATTTTATGGGTTGGTTGAAAGCAAAAGCTGCTGTCACTTTCTTTTAACTAAAAGGTCTCTGGTTATAACCGGAATACCATATGCATTAAGTAAAGATAAGGTCCCAACTGTTTCGTTTCTAAATGAACAAATAAGATAAAAGGTTTCGGGTAGCCATTTATAAGCACTTTCAGCAAATAACGCATTGTCAGTGTAAAGAGTCTTCACTCCCAGCAAATGAAAAGCCAAATGGGATGAACTATTATAGGGTTCCTCTGAGGCTTCTTGTGCTTGACACTGCAGCACAGGTGTGCAGGGTTCCAGTTCCAGACTGAGGGGGGCGCTCTAGAGCCAGTGTGGATTTCTTGTTCTAGAGAGTCCTCTGGTTCTTGTTTTGGGTCAGTTTTACGTTTCATTTTTTATTTTGATTTTTGGAGGGTTGGAAGGCAGCCACTGAAAATGGCCCTGGCTATCTATTCATTGATCAATTCAAGCATATAATGTGATTTCAACAGCAAGTAGCCAAAGATGAAGTCAACTAACTAGCTGGACCTCAGGCTACAGGGTAAGTCTGGGGTTAGATATTACCATTTCAACTGTGATTGTGTCACAGCCATTCAGGAAGCAACAGAAAGTGGAAATTCAAGCACCTCAGAGAGAAGAGTAAAGCAGTATTTCCTAACCAGTGGCTTGTGACACCTGACAGGTTTATCATGTTGTCTCAAGGGGTTTCCATCCTTAAAGTAGAATTGGTGTTTGCTGCATTTCTTAAGTTTTTGTAAAAGTGAATCAGCTTCTCAAATGCAGAATGGAAGAATAAAATGTCAAGTCTTGATTTTCATAGTGTATTTTAATATGTAAACTCCAAACCAAACACTACAGAACATGTCTTTTTAAAGATATATTTGTTGACTTATCATTCCTTTTTGCAATTAATTCAAAGTAAGTTAAGAAGCATGCATCATTTGTTCGATGGGAACAGGAAATTATCTCAATATTATAGTAAAGTATTATAGTACAATGAACATTATAATACACTCCTCAACCATGTGTTGGTTTAAATAAAATGTTTATATTTAAGTCATAGGGCATTTGCATACTTTGCATGGTAGTATTTATCATTATTTTCAAAAATTTTATGTATTTATTTTTAGAGAGGGGGAGGGGGGAGGAAGAAAAGAGAGAGAAAAAACATCGATGTGAGAGAGAAATAATGATCAGTTGCTTTTTGTCTATACCCCTGACTAGGGATGGAACCTGCAACCCAGGCATGTGTTCTGACCAGGAATTGAACTGGTGACCTTTTGCTTTGTGTGATGAAACCCAACCCACTGAGCTACACAGATCAGGGCTATCTTTTGTTTTAGACATCTAGATGTTTTGAACAATCTTTCTATGTTTGGGAACTCTCTCATCCAGTAAGTTAGATTTTTGAAAATAGAAGCCAAATTTTCCCAGCTTCCCTTGCAGCTAGGGTGCAGGCACATGGCACAGGCTTCTCCTGTCAGTGTTTCTGTGTATGATTTCAGTTTGGAAGACAATGTCATGAAGATGGGGCTGTGAATGGAATTCATTCAGGTGAGATCGTGGCGGTGGCAAAGAGACATCAGCTTCTAGACCCAACAGAGTCAAGGGCTTGGCATAGTGTCCCTGTCCAGCATTAGGCCTATCCAGTGGCAGGGACAGTGGCTGCAGGATTGGTTTTGGCTGTGCAGACTTTTAGTTTGGTTTCTAGTTCTCTCTACTTGAGATTATGCAAGTGACCTCATACCTTTTAATACAATTGTCTTTAAACATTTTAAATGATGTATTTCCAAAATAAACTTAAGAAGCTGGTTTTGTAAAGTGTTCAAGTCATTATATACTAGGTTTCATTTTAAGAATATTTTGTTCTATCCTATATATAAGTAAATGTTCCGCCATTGAGTGTTCAGTTTAATATACCTTGTGGAGATAAACAACAAAAGAAAAAGAAGGTATTGAGCCTCTGGAAAGTGTGGTGCTTACAAAAGATAAAGCAATTATTATTATTTTAAGTGCATTATTTACAGTTGAATTCACTATATATTTCCATTAAGTTAATTTAAATCTAATAAGTACATAACACAAATGACTAACCCCAAGGAACAGCAGGAGATTGTATCCAAGTAGAAACTAAGTATCAGTCTATGATATCAACAGTCCTTTGTCCAAAATGATTAAAGTGTTTCATTTACAAGTCTGAATGAATGTTTAAGGAAATACAGAGTGCCTCTACTTATTTTCAATACTTTTTTCCTAGGTTAAGGATACATTGTTGATCTATTGAAAATAAATGTGGGACTTATCTTCTTTTTGAGATAATGCAGAATACTCAGTGGAG
Source organism: Carollia perspicillata (assembly GCA_004027735.1). NCBI lineage: Eukaryota > Metazoa > Chordata > Mammalia > Chiroptera > Phyllostomidae > Carollia > Carollia perspicillata. Next base: position 2,798 of record PVKM010050435.1, read on the forward strand.
ATGTGCATGGAAGCAGGTTAAGTTTTCTAGCACACTGCTATTCTGCAACGTATTTTCTACAAATGTTGATGTGTTAATTCTAAGATGCATAGAGGCACAAAAGAAAGGAAGGAAGGGAAGAAGGGAGAACAGGAAAGGGGATGGAGGGAGAATGAAGGAAGGGCAGAGAGAAAGGAGAGAGGGATAAAAGGGAGCAAGGGGGGAAAGGAATAAGGCACAGCTTGCCTTGCCATGAGTGTGTTGCCTGGGTAAAATGTCTCTGCTGGGTTCACTATTTCAACCCTCTTTGCTTTGCTTGCACAGAACTGTCCCATAGTAGTAATGCATTTTTTATAACAACCAGGTGATAGAAGTGGCAAGATCATTAAACAGAATTTGCCATTGCCCCTGTCATTTCATTCTGCAATACACATGAATTCAGGGCATCACAAAATACCTTGTTTCTATACTATGCTTCATCCTTATCAGAAATATGGATAAGACAGAAAGATACATAGTCCTAGTGCAGGATTACAATGTCTTGAATAAAAAGAGGCTTCCCTAACTACCGTATTTTAAGTTGCCCTATTACTACCCTGGAGGTTACTTCACCGTTGTGCACACACCATAATTAAGTTCAGGAAGGGTGTCATTCTTCATTCTTAATAAAATGGAAAATAGTAACTGTGAAAGGGGAGGTGGAAGGGGAAGTTGAGTCAGTACAACAACTTGTCCTCAGACATGCTATAAGGCAAATTAATTTTAAGAAAGAATACTTTTATGCCCTGGCTGGTGTAGCTCAGTGGATTGAGTACCAGCCTGTGAACCAAAGGTTCACCGGTTCGATTCCCAGTCAGGGCACATGCCTGGTTTGTGGCCCAGTCCCTGGTTGAGGGCATGTGAGAGGCAACCACATATTGATGTTCCTCTCCCTCCTTCTCCCTCTCTTCCCCTCTCTCTAAAAATAAATAAATAAATAAATAAAACCTCTAAAGAGAGAGAGCACTTTTAAAAGTTAAGAAATTGAAAATGGATTCTCTTAAAATTCTGAGACATGAAACCTGCTCTCCAAGTCTAGAAACTGAGAATCCATATATGGGATCTTAATCCCCAAGCATAGAACCTGACACTCCTTGATGAAATCTGGACTGGTTGAGGTCTTCTAGGTGTTCATTCTACCTGAGTGCTCTCTGTAAGGGCCTTGGGCCTCCCAGCACAGAGCCTGTCTCTCTCAGCATGAAAGCTTACAGAACAGGTATGAAATGTGTCCCTTCAAACCTGAACCATGGCTCTCCAAGTAGGAATTTTGCATTTCCCTCCTGGTGTGAATCCTACCTCTTCAGGTGTAAAATATGACACATGTGGAGTCACATATCGGAGTGTGGAAGCTGGCCCTACAAACATGGACTGTAGTGCTTTGTGCATGGAGTCTCGGGTTCCAGAATGGATCCCGGCTCTCTGAGCAGGGGTCCTGGCACTCTACGTAGGTGTCCAAGCACAGAACACGGCACACGAGCATGGGAGCTGGAACTCCAGGTATGGAACTCATCATTTCAGTCATAGTATTTTGTTCTCTGTGCATGACCAGCACTCTACCAGACATGTGAGCTGGCACACTAGGTATGGGACCAGTGCTTCTGCGTATGGGGACAGACCATGCAGACATGGAGTTGGGCCTTCAGGCATGCCATGAATTACTAGACTGTGTGAAGTGTCTCCCTCCTAGCTTATAACCTGGCTTTCTGTGGCACTTAGGGGGAAGCTGAATGTCATCTAGCCCACCAGCTATTGCACATGGAACTTGGCCATCTAGGCCTGGAATCTTGCTCTCCAAGTATGGAATCTAGACTTCCAGGCATGGAACAGGGCCTTGGAAATATATTCTATAGAACCTGGGTCACAGGCGTTCATGTGGCCCACCAATTATGCAATCTGGACATTAGGCCTAGAATCTGACGTTCCCAGTGTGGAATTTAGATTTCTCAGCAAGGGTCTAGGAGGTCACAAATCCTGGGTATGAAATTAGACCTTCCAAACATGATATGAGTATGAAATTTCTCTCTCTCCAAGCTTGGACCCTGGCCTTCTGGGCTGAAATCAGAACCTCATGGAATATCACCTAGCCCACAAGTGAGAAAATTCAGGTTTGGAATTAAGTGACTCTCCCAAGTTTAAACAATTGGTCTTCACCAGATCTGGGGCTGGAGTCCAGGACTCCTGATTTCCAACCAGTGCTCACTGGACCAAACAGTAGTTCTGCTTATCTTGTTTCTCACTGTGGGTACAGTGAGGAAAAAGAGTCAGAACACCCGAAATCTGCCAACAGCTCTGCCAGGCCTGCCTCTGTACCCACCTGCACTGAACTTCTCACTGGCCGTTTCATGCAGAGAGTCTGATAAGATGGTCACTGAGACCAGTTCTGGGGCTGGCACTCTGTTCTCTGCCTCGGTTTTGTGCTCCTCTCTATTAAGGGCCTTTTTCTGTTGTCCTCAAGCTGTGCAAGTCTCAATTAGTCTGGAGAAAATGGGGCCATCTGAGCAAGGAGCAAGCTACCAGAAGATTAGCTTTGATTTTGCCCTCCCCCCTCCCTCCTGTGGTTCTCTCCATTATTTCAGCTGTTGACCAAGGAATATAGTTTTTATTTAGTTGAAGGTTCCTATTCAACCCAGAAAATCAAATACCATTTTAAAAGATTTTGACTTCTGGAAGTTAGCCTTGCAGCGGCCTGGCTGGGGTCTCTCCCGACCCCTCTGTATTCAAAGACCTATCCTTGTCCTCCTTTTAATTTTTTTTATTTTTACAGCTCCTGGTTATTTGCTTCTTCTTTCTCTTTGGATGGGGTTGGTCACCCAGGGGTCGCAGAACTGCTCACTGCCTAGGTCGGCAAAGGCCTGGGAGACTAACCCAGGAGTACAGGATATTTTTAAAGCCACCTCCTGTCTTTTTCCTCAAGGTCAGCCACTTTGAAAGATGTTTCCTTCATGTATCTGAAAAACAAACTTCTAGGACTGTGTCGTGACTTCTCAGTTTTAGGCATTACTTATTTCCCCCAATGACGGAGGAGTCTTTCCCAAAGGTGCACATCCCCCCATCCCTCTCCCATCCACCTGATATCATGTTTAGGTTTTTATGACCCTGAGGTATCATTGAACCAGAACATGTAGTATGCTATGATTGTGTTTCTTTTCTTCTCTAGTTTTTCTCCACCCGAGTTTCTTTATTTTTCTTTTTTCCTCATTGTATTTGCTTTGATCCCTACCTCATTTTTTTTCTCTCCAAATCTTTGTCATTTCACCTCTTCTATCTGGCACCTTTCTTCCCACAGATTTCCTGTGCAGCAACCTCTGTCCAGGAAGAATTTAAATGTGTTTAGAAAACAGGCAAGGAGTGCCTACTGATGGCCAGGGCTGTGTCAAGGAAATCAGTACGTCCTTAACTCATTTCTTTCATGTGTTGAGTGTCTTCTGTGCGACAGGCACTGATAATACAGAGATAAGTGAAACAGGGCCTTGTGCCCAAATAGCGACTCCGTCTCCTTCCCCCCGCTGAGGTAGGGTCTCTCTCGTTCCCAGAGCCTAGCCCAGCGCCCTCAGTGAGTGCTTACTGAGCACATAGCTGAGACCCATTTATGAGGCCCATCTTTACTCACCCCACCCCCTCCTGCCCCCCTCATAGCCCAGACTATGTGTTCTACACTGTACCCTGAGTACGAAGTCCGTCCTCACGGAGCTATTTCCAAGGGAGGTGGTGTGCTGGGGACTAGGCAGGACAGGAACCGGAGCCTGGGCATCCAGTCCTGTTGCCCCGTCCTCAAAGCCCCTGCTCCGGGCCTCTATTTCCCCGACTATAACACTATGAAGTGAGGCCTGCCCTTTTCTCCTTCTGCTGCATGCGGTTTAGGACAAGAGGGAAGTTTTTGGCCATGTGAGCCTATCCAGGGCCTGTTAGTTTACTCTGAGGAGGATTTGCTTTCTGCTCAACTGTATTCTGTGGTCATTTTCCAGTGACAAAGACTTTATGAATACATCAAGAAATAGTCCCCTTCTCTTGCCCTGAGGGAGTCATCCATCACCTGCTTACTTAGGACAGGCTTTCCCACAGATTGTTCTGGCTGCCGCCCTCCCACCTCAGGTCTCTGATTACCTGCCAGAGCTCTTTAATCCAAACCTCCATCTGGGCAATAGTTTAAAAATCTCCACATAATGCAAAAGGCAACTGCAGATGGCTGTGCACCTGGGACTCCTGAGTCCCTGGGCCACAGGGCCTGGCTTTGAACTTCCTTGCTTGGCTGGCAGCCCTGGAACCTCCAGCTCAGCTAGCAGGGAACTGTAAAGCTGGCCCCTTGTTAGAACAGCCTCCAGCCCAAGTCCACACCCAGAAGAGGTGGAGGTGTTAAACTGATGTATGTAACTTAATATCTGGTGAATTAGCCCACACAGGGCACAAAGGAGAGGTAAGGCCAGCCACCTTGACTCCACATGACTGGCTCACAGTCCTTTTCTCCCCGTGCTCAGCTTGGCTGGCTGCTGATTTTTCAGGTTTCACTTTAATAGGCATTCTCAATGACTTCTCTGTTCAAGACAGCTCCTGCTGCCTGCCCTTACTCTCTCTCATACCAACTCCTTGTTCTTGTTCTCCTGGGCTCTTGTCGCAAGTTTTAAAAAACTTTTATTGATTGATTTTAGAGAGGGAGAGACAGAGAAATGTTCATTTGTTCTTCCAATTATTTACGCATTCACTTGTTGATTCTTGTATATACCCAAATAGGGGATCAAACCCACAACCTTGGAGTATCGGGACAGCACTCTAGCTAACTGAGCTACCAGGCCAGGGCAGGATTTTTAATTGTTCATGATTTTCATTTACTTGTTACCCCTTAAACAACAAGCTCCACGAGGGAGAAATCATGTCTGCTTTGGCCACCCACTGTTTGGCCTAGCATGTGGCACCTAGGAGTTGCTCAACAAATACTAGTTGAGGGCCAAAGGAACGGATGTCTGGAAATGTGTTCAGGCAGGACCCAGTGTGCAAGAGCAGATGCTCTTAAATGCAGTCCCTGACCACCAGCAGCAGCAGCATTGCCAGGGGACTTCTCAGAAACGCAAGCTCTCGGGTCCTACTCAGATGTATGGAACCAGAACTTAGTGGAGGGGCCCTGAAAGCTGCTTGGATGACCCCTCCAGATGATTATGCTTTAAGTTAATGTTTGATAGCCTCTGCTTTAAAAGGGGTTGTGCTGTCTCAACTCTTCTCACCTGGTCTCCTTTTGTTGGCATCAACAGTAGGAAGATGGGAGGCTCTTTAGTAGGATGGCTGCTGTCCCAGTGTGTGGGGGACAGTCCTGGTTTTACTGGAAGTCCTGCAGCTCAGGAAATCCTCAGTCCTGGCAAGCAGGACGGGTAGTTCCCTCTTTAGAACATTTTAAACTCAAACACCAGATCCACCAAGATGGATACAATATGTTAAGTGCATCACTGAGCTTTGAGATGTTAATTTGAGTTAGAGGAATCACATTACCTAATATCAAACTATACTATAAAGCTATTGTAATTAAAACAGCATGGTAATGGCATATAAAAACAGACACATAGATCAATGGAACATAATAGAGAGCCCAGAAAAAAACCCACTTTATAGTCAATTAATATTTGACAGAGGAAGCAAACATTTACAATGGGCTAAAGATAGTTTACTCAATAAATGGTATTGGGGAAATTGGACAGATATATGCAGAAAAATGAAACTAGACCACCTTCTTACACCACAGACAAGAACAAATTCAAAATGGATCAAAAGCTTAAATGTTAGGCCTGAAATCTTAAAAATCATAGAAGAAAACATAGGTAGCAAAATCTCAAACATTGTAGCAATATTTTATCAGATATATCTCCCCAGGTAAGGGAAACAAAAGAAAAAATAAACAAATGGGATTACATCGAACTAGAAAGATTTTGCACAGCAAAGGAAATCATCAACAAAATAAAAAGACAACCCAAAGAATGGGAGAACATATTCACCAATATATCTGATAAGGGATTTTCAGATGTATTTATAAATGCATCTGAAAAATTTATAAAGAACTTATAAAACTCAACACCAAAAGAACAAAAATCCCAATTAAAAAATGGGCAAAGTACCTGAATAGACACTTATCCAAAGAGGACATGCAGATGGCCAATAGACAAATGAAAAGATGCTCAACATCGTTAGTGATAATTAGTCATCAGAGAAATGCAAATTAAAAACACAATGAGGTATCATCTCACACCTGTCAGAATGGCTGTCATCAATAAATCAATAAACAAGTTTATTATCCTTCTGGAAATATAGCTCAAGGAACCCCAAATAGTAATTCTAAAGAATACAGGCACTCCTATGTTCATTGCAACATTATTTACAATCTCCAAGATATAGAAGCAGCCCAAGCATCCATCAGTAAGTGAGTGGATAAAACAACTATGGGACATTTACACAATGGAATACTACTTGGCCATAAAAAAGAAGAAAATTCATGACAGTATGGATGGACATGGGGAACATTATGCTGAGTAAAATAAGCCAGTCAGAGAAAGACAAATATCATATGATTTCACTCATATGTGGAATCTAATGAACAAACTGAACTAACAAGGAAAATGGGAACAGACTCACAGATGGAGAGCAGGTGACAGCTAGTTTGGCAGGGAGGTTAGGATGTGGAGAGATTGAGCAAAAAGGAAAAAGGATTTATCGACATGGACAACAGGGTGGTGATTGCTGGGAAAAGGGGGTTATAGGGGGCTAAATGGTAATGGAAAAATTACAATAAAGAATAAATTAAGCCCTGGCTGGTGTGGTTCAGTGGATTGAGTGCTGGCCTGTGAGTCAAGGGGTTGCTGGTTTGATTTCCAGTCAAGGCACATGTCTGGGTTGCAGGCCAGGCCCCCAGTAGGGGGCAAGTGAAAGGCAAACATGTATTGATGTTTCTCTCCTTCATTCTCCGTCCCTTCCCCTCTAAAAATGAATAAATAAAATAGTTTTGAAAAGGTTAAATGTAAAAATAATAAACTGTTAATTTGATCCAATATCCATTCAACAGGCCCCTAAATCCTGGAGGGAGGATGAGCCTAGACCGTGCAATACGCCTGGTTTCCACGACCCCCACTGCAGATGACTGCCAAAACCAAGCCCTGTGGGCCCTGCTCAGAGCCTCGCACCGAGTGCCCTCGGGGATGACTTGGCTTTGTTTTTCAAAAGAGGGCACAAAGGCAGTTACGAAACAGTTCTTAGAGACTCACTACCACCTTCCTAGTCACATAAAGGGTTTGGAAGGAAGTGAAAAATAGAACTTTTTGTCCAGTTCTTCTACAGGCAACAATATGATGACATCATTGGCAGATTGCAAAGCCCTCATCAGAGAGAAGCAGGGACTTCTATCTTGGTTTTCTGGTGTCTCTTCAAAATGTGTTTACTTCTTTTTTAAATGAAGCTCTCGCTCTCTTTTCATTTTTTTAAAAATTTTATTGTATTTTTTTCCATTACCATTTAGTCCACTTGTACCTCTCTCCTCCCACAATCACCACTCTGTGGTTCGTGTCCATGAAAATGTATTTACTTTCAAATTTTCCAGTTTGCTGCGTCTGCTACAAGAAAGCCCAGAAATTGGGCTTCAGGTTAAAATCACAAATCTGGATTCTCATGTACTCCCAACTTTAACGAATGAATTTAACACTTAAATGACCAAGAGTTAAAAAAAAAGAATGCCAAGTTATTTTAACTAAAAGGCTGGAATGGCAACCTGCCTAACTCTCTGCCTCCCACCCCCACCCCAACCACAGTCCTTCAGCTGAGACCACTTAAGCACATTGGCAAGGTCACCCTGGTCTAAACGCTGGACCTTAACCTGCCTCAAGGAAGTGAAAGAGCATCCAGCATCAGGTCAGTCCTGG
>PVKM010050436.1:0-10706 GCA_004027735.1 Carollia perspicillata
GCTTCTCTATTCCCCCTTCTCCATTTTTAGCCACATGGTTTTTCAACTATTTTTTCAACAGACCAAGGAGATGCCTACTCAGAACCCTCATGATGACCATTCTCTCTGCCTGGAAGACTCTTTGCCCAGATGTCTACCTGGATGTTCCCCTTGCTTCATTCAGAGCTCTGCCAAATGCCAACTCTTCTGAGAAACCTTCCCTGATCACCTGCATAAATATAAATATAGGATTACAGCCACCATCACACTTATACCCTTCTTTCCATTCCTAGACTGATGATTATCTGTTGTTATATTACACACTGGGATGTGTATTTATCTATGACTACCATGACCACTGAAATGTAAGCCCCACAAGGGCAGGCCTATGTCTGCTTCCTTCAGCACTATACCCCAGCGTTTTTTCCCAGCAGCTACTTAGTAAGCATAAACAAGTAAGTAAACTCCTCCCCTACTTTCCAGGGTTTATGACATTGCCAGTAATACTTCAGAGGCTCAAAAGGTAGTTGGTATATGTTGAGTAAATTATGGTGCAAAGTATAAAGAATTTCCACAGAGTTTCCCCTTATAAGCCCGACAGGTCAGAGAAGCTTCTTACACCCAAAGGAACATTTCAAAACTTACTTAAATGATAAGAGGACAGTGATTTGATAGACAATGAGGCAGAAAAGAAAAAAGGAAGAGTTCCAAAATACAGCTCATAAAATTTTTTAGAAATGTCACACACTGTCACAGATGTCTTTTTCATATCTGAGTTCTTCCTGATGTCATCCCTAGATATAAAGAAGCTTTGTTAGCCCTTGAACACTTGCATAGACAGGAATGATTCTAAATTAGAAAACCTTAATCCTTTCTTCTCTAAGTGAAGCCTTCTCATCTGAGACCATGTCCCAGAAATGTATTTAAGTTAATTACAGCATAACCTTCAAGCCATCGCTAATTCTTCATGACCTTAAGGAAACGAGGTGTCATAGGAAAATACTGCTTTTACTGTATGCCATAATTTTTGTGAATGCTAGAAGACCCTAAGATCCCCTCCCAATTATTATCTCCTTCTTTCTGAATATCTCAATGCATGCTTAGTGTAAAACGGTAATCCTTTATTTGTAAATGACTCCAGTTTAGCAACAATGGTTCTTACTCAATATTTATTGCTTGTATAAAAAAAAGTATATTCCATATATTTCAATTCTCTTAAGCTTCTCCACACCTCTCCCCTCCAAACACCTTGACTGTGTTGCATTTTGGTGTCTGGGGTTGCCATGATATTAGAAATTCTAAAAAGGTTGAAAGGAAATTTAGATTTTGAGAGGAAGGAGATTAATTTATTTTGAACATTTTGAGTTCAAGATGGTTTTGGACAACCAAGTTCAACTTCTCCAAAGGCAGATGAATCAGTGAAACAATTATTGTTTCAACACACATTGGTAATCTTTCCTCCTCTACAGAAAAAAAGAAAATTTCCTGTAATTCCAAAGATGATCCATTTATACCCAAACATATATATCGAGGACCTCCTATGATCTAAGAATTGCCTTTAGTTTTTTAACTGTATATAGGACCTTAGTAGTCACTCAGTAATCATGACTAAAGCCTGAACCTTTTATATAAGACCTGGGCCTTTTATCATAGCGAGAATGCAAAACCCAGTCACTTGGTGTTCAGCCAACAGCAACACTCATGTGCCAATAAGTCCTCTCCAATGCGTGAGGTTTCATCCCCAAAGGTTCATGTCACTCCCAATTTCCCCAGCACGCTCAAGCTGCCTAAGCCTGACCTGGGATGTTCTCCTGGCTCTCTTCCTCCTGTTCAGTCTCTGCCTCACATTCCAAGGCTCAGTACTGAGCTCTTCCAAGGGACAACTCAGAGCAGCCCCAGTCTCGGTGATCTCCAAGTGGTCTAAGTATGGTCACTTCTTTATCACTTGACTGTAAGCCCTGAACCACCTGTTACTGTTTCATGTGAGCTTATTATTTCTTCCCAACTGGGGCACACATGCCTCCAGGACAGCAAACTAGTCTCTGACTTGTTTGCAGCTTCAGTCCAGGCTGAGTTCATGATAGCTCAATAAATATCAGCTCTTGAAATGAGCCACCCAAGTTCCCAGTACAGCCATTTGTATCTGAAAGGACAAGGCATTTATGTTCTGACAGAATTAACCCAAATAAACTCCTGTTCAATATGAGCTGTCTGAAGTGAGAGCCGCAGACAGGATCACAGCAGGTAGGTCGGGAGGATTTGCTGGAAGGATCTTCCTCTTGCACAAGCAGATGGAGGGCAAGGGCCTCCTGACCATTCCTGCCTGATGGCTTCAGCAGTACCGGGAATATACGTAATACAAGGTATCAGCCGATAGCACTAGCAGGGGTCTCTTTGCTACCCCCATTTTCATCTGGGTTCCAGGAGGTTGCAGAGTCCACCCTGACTTACAGGGGAGAGGAGCCCCCTGGAAAAAGTGCTTCAATATATTGTACATATTCATGGTCTGCTTCCAGATCTGCTGCTTGCCCATTCCTCTGCCCAGGCTCACCCCCTGCCCGACCTAGGTGCTCCCCTATTCCTCTCACCTCAGTTCAGTAGGAAAGGTTCCAGGTTCTTTTAACACCTGAGAGAGCGCCTTTCCTTCATTCCCACCAGTCTTTCCTGATTAAAATGCTTTCTCCTCCCTTCTCCTCCAGTCCTCATTCCTCTCTTTCTCTAGCCCCCCCCATTTCTCTTCTCTCCTCTCCCTTGTCTCATCTCTTTTTCTCTCTCCTAATCTTTTCCACTTACTTGATCCCAAAGACCACTTCATGGAAATTTTACTTTTGACTCTAAAAGTTAACATTTCTCCAGGTCATCATCAGTACAAAACTTTCTTCATAATGGCTTTGATGAAACTTTTGTATGTCTTTCCCACCTGTTTGTTGAGTTTTCCACATTGAACTGGACTCACTGTCTGTTTCCTTTTTCAACATTACAACAGACATCCAGGGTGAGATGAATGAATTGGCAACAACCCTCACAAGTCAAGAAGGAAATTTGGAAAAGGGCCAGCTCCAATCAGCTATTCTCTGAACTGACCCCATTCACCTTGAAATCAGAGCATTGGAAGAAGAAAGAGGAAGGAAAGTCACGTGCATGGCTATGTCATTCTATGCATCTGTGTGTAGCGGGGGAAGGGGGATGAAGGAGATATCGGTGTACAGAAGAGGAAGCTATGCAGTGGGACAAAAGGCCAGACCTACCTCAGTTCTTATGATGAAAATCAGAAGGAAATATTCCACTAAAAAATCACCCTGTACCTTCACAGGAGGTTGGCTAATTCTAGTCCATAGAATTATCCCACATCATAAGTTCTCTCACTTGCGCTGGATTGTAACTTTAGGTATGTGGGCATGCAATTAAAATTTTCCTGGAATCACCCCACTTAACCCAGTGACAATGAGGAGCAAAATTTCCCCATCTTAACAGCTGGTTCAGAGCCCAAGTGGCAGTCTACCAGCAGCTGATGTGAGGAGAGGCTGAGTGGCAGTTCTAATTGACCATTTCTACCCATGTTCCTCTAAGGAACATACAATGCAAGCTGTCACAGCTTCCTGCCAATCACAGGAAATCCGACCTGGAAAAACCACTGTCTCAGAGTAAGGGCTGTTTATATGTATCCAATGAATTCAGTTTCCATTGCATTATCTTATTTTTCGGCCATTGTGGAGGAGAGCATGCCTAATCATATCCTAAAATCACAAATTTAGTAGATTATAGATGATGACTTCAAATCTAAATATGTCCTCTGGCTGTCCAAACAAGAGGCCATTTAGCATTTGACATCTTCTAGTCTTAGAGGTGCAAGTGTGTTCTTTGGGGATACTCGGGAGCTTTTGCAGAGTTGCAGCTTACCAAATATTTGGGAGGCATGCTGTTTTATGACACAGGAGGGGGGAAATAGTGCATGCGTGTTCTGATGTGCAATGAAGAAAATGCCCGTGTGAGCTGTTTTCCTCCAGCACAAGGGGTTAAGGCAGCGTAGGAAATTTATGCAGACAAGTTGTATGCCACATTTACCTGTTTTCCCTCCTTTTACAGTCAATGAGAGATTTTCACTCTGACACAATGTCGACAACACATATGTCATAAGCAATGGGGACTAGGAAGAAAGAGAAGTGCACAAAGGCAAACTAACTAGACAGACAGCAGCTCATCAGTGCCACATGCTCATGCTTGGCTTCAGTGGAGCAGCCTTGTCATAATAAGGCCAGACACACGAATTTCTAAATGGCTCTACAAGTGGTTAGTTAGCCAGGTGGTCACACACCTATAGAAGCACTGACGGGGAAACTACATGAGAAAACACGGTGTTTCAGTTTGCAGCTGCCATCCCTACTCCATCAAGAAACATGGGCAGTGCCTCCCCTCCCAAAGTTAACATGGGGCTGGGGGGAAGATGACAGAGCTCCAGAGTCCCCACCCAACTCAGCAGGAGGAAAGGGGGAGTTGTCAGACAAAGAAATGCCCTTCCAAACTCTGCATCCATAAATGGAAACATACAGGTATGCTTCCAGTGTTCAGGCTTACATCAATTCAGCTTGTTTCTGAGCAATGATTAATTCTGCAAGAAAGGACCTATAGCCGCTTGTATTATTGTTTACAAGTAGTCAAGGCCTCCTCCCTGGAGAAGAATTGTATTTCGCTCCCCTGTTGATAGAGCTTGGCGATGAGACCTGCTATAGCCAGTGGACTGTGTGGAAAGGGACATGCAGAAGCTTTAGGAGCCACTGTGTGCTACTCAGGGCCCCTTTTCTCCCCTGTCAATGACCAGCAAAGTCCCCAAGAGGAATTTCTTTGTCAGTCTGGGTCCTGAAGTGAAAACAACAGGAAAGAGTATTGAAGTTGACACAAGATGAATATAAGCAAGAAATAACCTTTATTGTTGTGAACCACTAAAATTTTGTGAGTCATTTCTTACTGCCTCATAACCTAGCCGATTCTGACTAATACAATCACTTTAAAAAAGCTAATAGTACAGCAAGTTCTCACTTAAAGTCTTCAATAGGTTTCTGGCACTCTGGTCAAATGAAGTATAACTAAACTATTTTACCACAGGTTAATTGATATAAACAAGAGGTAAGTTCCTACCCATCTCATCAATGTTATAATGAAACGATCCTAAACTAAATCTAAAAGTACATGGCAGTTTTGCTTGAGAAGTTCAAGCATTTGTTTTCCTCTTGTCGTGATCTCTATCGTACCTCTATCTAACCCCTTTGTGTTTGGATTAGTTCTGTCCTTGGTTTGTTAGTCTGATCTTTCTCAAGTGGGCTATCAGGCAGGGCAAATCTCTGAACCTCAGAAGTGAATACATGTTAGGCAGATGATGGCATGGTTAATTCAATTGTAAAAAGTAAATGTAGATTAGATAATTACAGAACATGTTATCCTCTTTGAAAATCTGTTTATTATCTTTGCAATGGAGACAGTTAGCTTTATAAAAAGTGCATGCATAGATACTATCTCAATTTAGAAAGACATGGTCAGGGAGCCATATGGCAAGAAGGTCCTATGATAGAATAACATAACTTTGTTAGAGACTGTATTTTTTTTTTAAATGCATCGCAAATTCAAAATAGTTGGGAGTCATGATAATGTTCCAGAAACCAGAGTAAATTCTGGATTTCTAGGCATAAAATCCACTACACAGCAAGACACTTAATCCAATCATTATACATCATTTGCGTTCTACGTGGACAGCATTATTATTTGCAGGAAACAGTTTTGAGGCTCCCCCATGTTCCTTGTTAGTGGAAGAAAATATTCACCTATATCTCATCCAAAACTCTTAAGTTTTTAAAGTGTTCCTCTCCTCCAGATTTTAAGAGCTAATCACCTCAGCAGCACAATGTCTAGATCTGAGTGGATGAGTGTTTCTCAGAGTCATCAGTTACACCATTAATTAGAAAAGAGAAGTGGTGACAAAGGAAGTTCACGGTTTGACATCATAGTTAGGAAACAACATTCCAGAAACACAGAATGTTGCATTTGAATAAGAAAAAGCATCAGGGATCCTGAGGCACAGAGAGGTTTCGGGCTCACACATGGCTGCAGATCACAGTCCAGAGCTTTGGTGCCTTCCCTGGCATGTCGGTCCTCTCCTCACCGTTGTGTGCTGAGGATGGGCTAGGCTAAGGGATCCCATCTGGGATGATAGAAATGTATTTAAAAAAGAACACCGAGTATGGGAGAAGTAATAATATAGAAATTATGAACACTAACAATCTATTCAAAATAGAAGCTCTGTTTAGAAAAGTCAAACAGTGTCTCACTTTTGGTTGGATGCCTCCAGTGACCAGGAGCTCATTGCTCTCTGAGGTATCTGTTTTGTTGTGAGATCTCGCTGGTTACTAATAAGGTCTTTCTTGGGATGAACATACACCTTCCTCATGGGTATGTTCTTAAGCCAGTCATAGTTCTACTCTGATCCAGGTTAGTGGTTTTCAAACACAGAAATGTGATTCGTCCCTCAGAAAACATTTGGCAAAGTGTGTACACATTTCTGGTTGTCACAGGTACCAAAAATGCTACTGACATCTAGGCAAAGAGGCCAGGAGCACTGGTAAGCATTGTATAAGGCACCAAACAACCCCCCCACCAACAAAGAATTATCTAGCTCAAATGTCCACAGAGCCACGATAGAGAAACTCTGATCTAGTCCAATCTCTTCTAGACTCGATAGCCCCTCACATATTTGAAAGGGACTCTATTATTTCTTCCAAGTCTTCTTTCTGCTAATTACCTTCAGGTTTCCCATTATTATGCATAAAATAATTTAACAGCTTATGACGACTATGCTTCAATGTATCCTTGTCTCCCATTAATTGCCTCCACTGGAAGGACACGCTGTCCGCTAGATCTTACAGGAACCCAGAGGGTTCTTAATCCCCACGATCCACCTCATGTATTCAGTGACCTGACAAGTACCAATAAACCATCACTAGAAGCATGAATAGAGTCCGGTGTCTTAGATCACCATGTAGATTCAGCAAAACTCCACGGTATTTAGATGATGGTAGCATTAAATAGCATGAGTAGCAAAGTAACACTTACTATTTATCGAGTGCTAATGAATGATATGCCAGACATCCTGCTAAGGGCTTCATACGCATTATCTCATTTAATCCTCCTAGCAATCCCATGACGTAGGCTGTGTTATCATCATTTTGCAGATGAAGAAACCAATTCTTAGGTGAAACATTTGTCTAAGGTCATGGAGCTGGGAATCAGGTTGGCCAGGACTCAAACCCAAGTCTGCCCACCTTTAAAATCCAGGCTCTCAATCCCCACAATGTACTCCTCACAACCGGGATAAAATGGCACAGTTCACAAAAGGCTAACGAACTGCCAGGAAGTCGTTAATGCATCCATCTTAACATGCACACACATAACTTGATGGGAGGTCTCACTCCTTTGTAACCTAAGCATACTAGAAACAAAAAGCTACTGGGACATATTTTAAGAGCCAAAAGCTTTGTGTGTTTTTAATAGTCTCTAGGGTAAAAACAAATCAAGAGCAACATAAAGAAAGGAAATGTTTCTAATATTTTAATGGCCCTCTGTTCAAGAAAGTTGTCTCATTTAAAATTGAAAACCTTAGTCTGGACCGTCCCAGATTCATGAGTACCCTGGGACCTTCCTTGAGTGAGTGATGGTTACAAATCTGTGTGCTTTTGACATACCAGGTTTATTTTCATTTCAGAGGAGTTTGGGCATTTTCTTCTCAGTGCTTTTTTCTACATTTGCAACCTAAAGACCGGAGCTTTTAGCACCGTGACTCATGGATCTTTCCTTAGAAGTGGGTGGACTATATTTTTTCTTTTGGCAGCTCTTAAATTATTAGTCAGGTTGCCATGTAATTTTTGGGTTTCACCAAGTGGCTTCAAGGATTAGAAACTGAGATCCTGAGAAAAGTGCCAGGATTACAAACTTTCACTATGTTGCAATTTAAAGCTGATCTTTTCTTTCTCTTATGATCCAGGAACATATTTCTGCCATATTTATATAGCACTTTCCTGAAGACAAGGAAAACCCTGTTAGCAGAGGTGAGGGAGGAGTCAGCTGACATTTAGAAGGCAAAGCTCTTTGGGCAGGAGAGCTGACACCAAAACTCATCAAAATTAACTTTCATTTTTAAACTCAGAGAGAGTTTGATATCAGTCTCTTTTTCTTTTGTCAGCGTAAATGTCTTTCTTTCCTTATTCCTGGGATGACCTTATATCTCCTCTGTAGCTGAAAGTGTTCCTGCCCTATAACTTCATTACACTGCATTTGAAAAAGAATGCCCCTTGCTATAACTGTCGATCTATACCTACATTCCCAGATGTTCTTTGAAGATGGATTCTCCAAGTGTCTTTCCACCTTCCCTGAATAACTGGTTTTCACTCCTCTAAAAACCAGACCTGGGTCAGCCAGAGCTATTAAAGACAGACCAGACAACGGTTGCTGCTCTTAAGTAACCCTTTCCCTTCCAACTGTCCAGAAGGGACCAGAAATCCTTCCTTGTACGTGACCCTTCCATGGGACACTGGCCATGAGGTTGAACGAATACTGCTCTTGGCTCCTATGGTATCCTCTGACTAACCTGCTATGTAAGACAAATTTCATGAGAATTAACTGAGATAAGGGTATGAAATCTCTTTAATCATGGTAAGGCAGCTCAACATTCAAAGGATGAATATTGTTTCTAAGTATGAGACCCTGAACAAAATGAAACGCCTGTCTAGGTAAACTTGAAGAGAAAAGACACACACAAATAAAACAACCCTAAGATCATACATTTTGGGAACATTTTCTGAGCCTCTCAGACTTGACTGAATCGCCTCATTTGGATTTTCCAAGGAGCTTGCCTAACACTCTCTGTTTTTATCTTTTATCTCAGTGACTGGTGATTTTTCTTGTCTGTTTCCTTTCTAGACCAAAGCTTCTTACAGTGGCCAAGAAGTTTATTTGACTCTATCTCTGGTGCCTAGTGCAGAACCTGCTACATAATAGGCACTCAATAAACACTCATTGATTTAGTTAGCTACTGAATAATTAACAACAAACTCAGCATATGTTCATTACCAGGTAGCAGGTACGGACAAATGGTCTAGGAATCAAAGCAGGACTAGATAAATGTAAAAGGTATAGGTAAAGTAGAAGTTTTATGGAAGAGTGGTGATTGGAAGAAACACAGGGACAAAATCCATCCATCCACTTATTCATTCAATAAGTATTACATCTTACCACAGGCCGAGGAAATGCATACATCTGAGGACTCAATTTCCTGGAGGGAAGATGGTGTGGGCAAACCTTTGAGAGTTCTAAATATAAATATACTTATAAAGTAGTGAGCAGAGAGGTTTCCCTGAAATGGGGAAGTGAAAACCTGGGTTTTAAATGGCCCTTGATTTCTTGGCTGGAGAGTTGGTACTTCATTCTGTAAGCGATGAGAAGCCAATTTGTACAGGGGTGAGATAGATGCAGATGCACTGCGGAGAGCAAGGGCGAGAGGCAGGGAGATCTGCACGAGGCTGCTATACGCGTGCACATTTAAGAGGCTGGAAGAATCCATATTTAGGCTACCAGAGGATTGCCTCCTATCTCTCATCCTTCCTTACTGTAACTTGTAGATGTTCCTATGAAGGAACCAGACCTGTGTTGCTTTCTAAGGCAGGACCCTTGCAAGAGAAAGAGAAACACATAGGTATTAGGGTTAAGCATCATTTAATTCAAGGTTTTATGCTATATCTGCTTGAAGGTGGCACCACTCAAATGGTAAGGAGCTAGGTAATTCCTGGGAGAGTTGTGAGCTGTCTCTTTGTCTAGGTCTCCCCTTTACCAACCAGGAACTTCTCAGTGTGAGAAGACTTGTGTCAGAAAACAATAGTGCCAAACCACTTACACTTACATTTTTATTTCTGATTGGAACTGCATTAGAAATATTTCCAAATATAATTCATATATTTGCTTGTGCATTTATTCTGTACTAGAATAGTACAGATGAATAAAGCATATACCTACCAAATTCTTAAGTTTGCCTTGAAATTTGAAAGGCAGAATTGATTTTCCCAGTGAGACACTGGCATTACATTTTGTATCTTACGAAGTTTGTATCAGGCAAAGTTTGTACCCAATTTAAAAATTTTCCAGGAGGTTGGGACTTATTCAGGAAGCTTTTCAATATGTTTTGAGAGAATCCCATTTTTCTTCTACTAGCAGTTGTGTCAAGTGACAAATATACCCCAAATCCAATGACAACTTTATCTTCCCAAACATTTTCCAAAAGGCTCTCTCATTACGGACCCAACAGCTCGCTGGCTGTGACTAGTCCTATTTCATCCCTCCATTCCTATTTTTACTTTCAATGCAAACTGTTTTTGCTGTTTCCCACAATAGTTTTAGCCTTTCTTGGTCATCCAATGCTTTAGCCAATTTCCTGAGGTAAAGATGTGTTTATAGAAAAATTGCTATCAGAGAAACAGTTTAAGCAATGAGAGAGGTCAGTGTACATATTAACTGATGACTACATAAACAGATGGAGATGTTGCCGCATGTCAGAGTCTTACACTGTTATATACGTTGCCTTGTTCCCTTGCCCAGGCCTAAGCATTGATTACACACACAAAAAAATTTGTTCAATGAGTGTTTATTGAATGCTTACTATGTGGTGGGCCCTGTGCTAGGCAACAATGCTA
>PVKM010050437.1:0-10702 GCA_004027735.1 Carollia perspicillata
AAGGGGGGGAGTTGGGACAGCTGTAATGGCATAATCGGTCAAGTATATTTGAAAAAGAAACTTCTCACGTCTGCGTTTAATCACCAGGGGTGTTTGCCCACAGTTCGCTCCCAGCACCCCGTCTCCCTTGGTATCAGGTGGCGCCGGCCCCACAGAATGAGCCCGTGAGACTCACCCCCTCTTCAGTTTTTGGGAGAGTTTGAGGAGGCTGGGTTGTAATTCTCCTTAGTTCACCAGTGCAGCCATCTGGTCCTGGGCTCTTGCGTGCCAGTTCAGTCCCTTATTTGTTACTGGTCTGTTTGGATTTTCTGTTTCTTCATGATGCAGCCGTGGCGGGTCACGTGTTTCTAGGAGTTGGCCCGCTTCTCCTCGGTTTTCCAGTTTGTTGGCGCACAGCCGTCCACGCAGCCCCGGGGACCCCATGCGTCTCTGAGGCGGCAGCCATGGCGTCTCCTCTTGGTCAGTCTGGCTAAAGGTTGTCAGTGTTGCTTCCTCTGAGAAAACCAGGTCTCAGTCTCGCTGCTCTTCTGCTCTTGCAGGTGCGTTCTGGGAAACACTACCATCCTGGCCGAGTTCGCTGGCGAAGAAGAAGTGAATCGCTTCTTAGCCCAGGGCCAAGCGCTGCCGCCCACCTCCAGCTGGCAGTCCGGCACCGGGACCGGCCAGGCGAGGCTGGGCGCCGCCGGCAGCTCCCACGGCCTGGTGCGGAGCGACACCGGCCACTGGAGCGCCCCGTGCCTGGCCGGCAAAGGGAGCAGCGACCTGCTGTGGGGCGGGGTTCCCCAGTACTCGAGCAGCCTGTGGGGCCCGCCCAGCAGCGACGACGGCAGGGTCATCGGGAGCCCCACCCCGCTGAACACTCTACTGCCCGGAGACCTTCTCAGTGGGGAGTCCATCTAGGACCACCGCGAGTACCCCGCGGGCGCCACAATCATCAGCACCAGGAAGGAGCGCCGGCCCTCCCCCGGCCGGGCGTCGCCGAGGACCCGCTCGGCCAAGCAGCCCGGCAGCCCTTTCAAGTACCTCTGTCCAGTACTGAAGACGGACCTCGGCGTGGTCCTTGCGAACTGTCCCCGAGACAGTGCGGGCTGCGCCTGGTCAGCGTCCCTCGCCAATGACAGGACGTTCCTCATAGCTTTTCATTCTCTGTTGTCTCACGTTCGTGTGGCGTGTCGTCATTTTGATTTTTTAAGTATAAAAGCTGCTTAGAATAGTTCTATCATGAAGGGCACTTTTCAGATTGTGGGCTGGAAAGGGTTATTTTATCAAAGGGGGAGGGAGGGAGGGAGGGAGACGAGAAAGCCTATTTAAAACGAGCCTGTGACGATTATGCACATTACCAGAGGCGGACCCGAAATGGGGGGGCTGGCGCTCGCCGGGGAGCCGAGCGGAAGGAACGGCCTGCGGTCTGTCCTCTCTCCCCACGGGTCCGCCCACGCACATTACCCTTGTCGCATTACTTTTTCATGTCATTGTTTTTATCCCAAAAAATATTTTTTAAAAGTTTAAAAAAAAAGACATATCAAACATGCAAATACTTGAATCCAGCAGGCCATAATGAAATGTGAACACTTTCTAAGTCTAATTCTACACTTCCAGGTCGGCATCAGTACGCAGAAACAGGCTCTAGGAGAAATTTCTAAGTTCACAGCCTATGTGTGTGTGTGTGTGTGTGTGTGTGTGTGTGTCTCCAAACAAGTGAGTGTGTGCGCATGTGCGCACTTGTGTCCGTGCGTCCCGCGTGTGAGGGCCCTCGCCGTGGGTCCCCTCTATTCAGTGTACGCTTTCCTTTGCGCGTCGGTCCGGCGTCTGTTGTTACTAGCTTCTGACTTTGCACTGAGTGTCCCCGCCCTTCCTCCGGCTCCCCCGACGCAGACGCGGACTCGCAGGACAGGGCCGGCGGCAGTTCACGTGTAAGTGTTTACTCAAGGACTCTGTTACCGCGTCGGAAACTCACAGTGTGTGTCTCTGGAGAAATAATATGTGTACCTACCTTTAGCAGCTTTTTATTGCGGACTAATGCAAGAAAATTATTACCCGAGTATTGCACCATTTTTCCACTTGGAATATAAAGTTAAGAGAAAAACTGTTGTTGAACCGTGGCCATGGACACTTGTGGAGGGTGGATGGTTCCGCGGGAGGGGCGGAAGCGAGCACTTGGACGTGGGTCGTGACTGCTTTTGGAGGGGCCCGTGGTGGGGGCTCCCGCCTGTTTACAGACCTTTTTTCTCCTTCAGACTTTAAAATAAAAAATTTTAAAAAGGAATTTAAAAAAAAAGAAAAAAAAGACTTCCGTCGTAAAGAAACCTATTTTCAGAACGCAGATGCGCTACTTCAGAGCTCTGGGATCGAACAGTGTTGTTTCCCCTCCGGCCGTGGCCGTGGACTCTGCCGGCTGTCCCCCTTCGTTCCGGCGGCGAGGCGGCGTGGGCACTGTCTCGCACACGCGGAAGCGCTCTCAGGAAAGCCAGGGTTCCCGAGGGGCGGCTCCACACCAGTTCATGTATTTTGTAACCCGACTCCTAGCACTGAAGAGGTTATTAAAAAACAAACAAAAAAAGAAAGAAAAAAAGAAAAAAGGAAAAAAAACACAAAGAAGAAAAGTACCTAATCTCTAATGTGTAGCAGTTACATATTTACCAAATAATGGACTCAAAAGAAATAGATGTTTGAAGAGCGCTTTATATATTACAAATTGCTTTATGTTTTAAAAAAGAATCGATGTTTTGATTGTTTTGCAAGAAAGAAAGACAATGGAGTAACATACCCTCAAGTATGTTTTAAAAAAGTATCTATGAACTTCGTGCTCCCTGCCTGCTCGGTCAGGAAAACTCGTGCATTACATTTTTTTTAATTCGCTTTTTAATGGTTTTATCGAAACAAAACAAAAAAAGAAAAAACGAAGAAGAAGAAGAAGAAGAAGAAGAAGGTGGCCCCGCGGAAGTGTGGGGCCCGGAGCTGGGTTTCCGGAGGATCACGGACTGCGCGCACCTGGGCCGCAGGCCCGCCCTCGAGTTCGGCAGGTGTTCGCTCGGCAGCCCTTCCCAGAGCGGCCGCGGCTCATTGCCGGTGCGCGCATCTCTGTATTTGATGTGCGCGCACTGCCGATGCGGGTCAAATATACGTGCGTGCGTGCGCGCGCGGCGCACAGCTACCCCGGCCGCCAATGATAACACCGAATTGTAGAAAAACTGACGTTTGGAAATTGGGGGTGGGAATAAATTGGGGATCGGGTCTGCTGTTTGTTTGTTTTTGTTTTTTCTGTTGGGTTTTTTTTTTTGACCTCTCATTTTGAATGGAAGATTTCTAACTCTGAGATTAAGAAACAAGTTTGTGGCTTTTAATGTTTTTCCTCATAGAATGTGATCGTTGAAGAACACGCACCGAAAGTTGCTTTCAAAAGTACAACGCTTTGTTGGATCTTAATAAATGCAATTTTTTTCTTGGCTGTTGAGATAAACGTGTCCTTTTTTTTTCCCAAGGCACATGTCATCGGTTTTCACTTTGTGTGTGTTGAGAGAATGTCGACCTGCTGGATGGAACAAACCCCCGTCTCTGTGATGGCACTCTGACTGTTCGTAGCATTAGCCAAACCCTGAGTTTCGGTCGCCTGGCTTGTAACTTTACCATTTGCGTGGTGGCTTTGCAGTGCAGTCTCGGTCCTAATCGCCGAGAGGTGCGGCCGGGTGTCTGAGCTCTGGTCCCAGGTGATGACCGCCGCTTCTGTGGGACTGTCCCCCGAACCGCAGCCCGTGCCGCAGGCCTGGCCTCCACGATGGCTCTCCGTCCTTGTGAAGACCCGAAACGCCCCGGGGCCCGCTGAGCGCAACTGCTCACGCCCGCCTGCGACCCCAGCCCGGGCATCAGAAACCCCGGGAAAGGAGAGCGTAGTGACGGTCCTTTGTGTTTCCTAGACACGCACTGTCACCACTGTCTTTCCGGTGGCAGTTCGAACTCGGAACGCTTCGGCTCTCTCAGGCTCACCCGGAACGCTGACCAGGAGCTCAGGTCCAGGGCCGGGCTTCTGCCCCGTCAGGAATACAAAGCCAGCCTCAGGGAGATGGCCCACACTGTCCTTTATGGCTCCTTGCTCGGAGACCAGCAGACTGGTGTCTCTTGTCCCCACTCCTCTGTGTGAGTCCTTGTTTTGTCAAGAATACAGGACCTGGTCACCCCTTGGGCATGGCAGCAAGCCCCTGGCTCTTTAGAAAGTTGAGACGGAAAGCACTGAGTGGGTTGTGATCAGGAGGGACCACCAAGGCTGGACCGTGCACCTGACCGCGTGAGCCTGGAGGCAGCGGCGCCCACGCTGCCGGCGGCCCTCCCGCAGGCGCCCCTGCGGGGCCTGCACGCAGCTACCGTGGCTCTGGAAAACCAGCTTCCCAGAGGTGGCAGGCAGCACGACACCGGGAGACAGCATTGGCCCTGGGCCTGGGAGGCCGGGTGGGGTTCTGGCCGACTGGGAAAGGCGAGGGAGTCAAGAAAAGGATCGGTTCGGAGTGGCACTTCCTAATGGCTCCAGCAGTGCCATCGGGATGGCCAGGAGAGGGGCGGGGGCTCCACGGTGGCAGAGCGAGTGCATAGAAAGTCCCATTCCCCGGAGAGGCGGAAGGGACAGGTGATTCCAGTGACACGAGAGAAGCTCTTGAGCTGCTGAGGAGCCGAGCTCACGTTTGCCAAAAAGGGGAGACTCCAGGGCCACATTCAGGACGAGCGCCGACGCCGACACACGGCTCCTGGCGGGAGCGTGGTTAACCGAACAGCCTCGCCCATCGGGTCCTCGGCAGAAGCACCGTTGCCAGGCTCTGCTTGTGTGCGACTGTCCCCGAGCGGCAGCCCATGTGGCCGGTCTCCGGGCCTTGTGAAAGCAGCCGGGGCCTGCAGTGTCAACTCCGGGGCTGGAGCCGGTGGAGCAGTGCTTCTCCCCACGTTCGGGCCACTTGGACATTTTCTAGAACCCCCGGGCTCGGCATGCCCCAGGCCAGTGCAGCTGGCATCCCCTGGGTGGGCCGGCGGCCCCAGGGCTCCTCTGTCTCCCTGCTGGGTTCCACCAGGCAGGTGAGGAGCAGGAGGCATCCTGTCACCAGGCTGAAACAGCTGTCAGCCTCCCCACATCATGACACCGGTCCCCCAGAGTTCATTCAGTGTAATTTGGCAAGTATAGCAAGCCCTCAGGTTTGGCTCTTGTAGCAAACCTGGGCCCTGCATGCCGCTGAGCTCTGTGTGGGGGCTGTGGCCTGTGCTCCCCCGCCTCCTAAGGGTCAGAGCCCGGGCCCAGGGGCCCGCTCGGGCTGCCTCCCCCGCACGCACGCATCAGTGAAGGGCCACCAGCGCCGCAGGCAGGGCCGATGCTGTGGCCCCGAGGCGGCGTTCCTCCAGAAGACACTTTGCTTCTCAGTCTGTAGGTGATTGGGTGAGGTCCGCCCTGTCAGGAGAGGTCGTCTCCTTAGAGTCACTCAAACGAGCTGCAAAGTCCCTGCACAGCGGCACCTGGAATAGCGCTGACGGAGGCAGCTGGCATCGCTTCCCGGGCAGGCCTGGGCCCCGTCTGTCCCAAGCAGCTCATCCTGACCTCAGAGTGGCCGTGAGGCAGCGACACCATGTCAGCCTGGAAGCGGTCACTTGGTGTCCGTCACTGGAGGGAGGCAACCTGGCCAGGTTTGGCCTGAAGACCTGAGGTTGGCCACACACTCCGCAGACCACCAGCCCGGTGCCTGCTGCTTGTAGGGGTCCCTAAGCACCACCCGGCTGGGATTGGCCACATGCCCAGGATCCTGAGTGTTGGGCACACTGAGGTCGCCGTCCCCTGCCCGCGGTGTTCGGGCTAATGCTGGGTGAACCTGGGGCTGCACAGACACACGGCGTGTGCTTGGACACATGCCGGACACAGAGCACCTCCAGGGGACTGCTGAGAAGGGGCCCCACCCAGGGCCTTCACCCCAGCTCCTGCAGCCATGGGGCCCAGCGGCTGTGACCCCTAGGCACACAGCATGCCACGGGCTCCCCAGCCAGCCTGGCAGGACCTGCATCCACCCCTCCTGCCCCAGCCTGGGCCCTGGCTGCCCCTCTGCCTGGGCAGTGCCTCGCCCCACAGCTCTTTTGCGACTGAAATGTCACCCCAGCTCCTCCCTAAATGTGCCCCCACCCCAATAACCACGAAAGCTTCCTCACTGGCGGTTCTGTCACCCTGGACACGCACACCCCCCACGGTTGTTCCTGTAGGCTTGGGTCACCCCCAGGCTCTCCCTGATCAGGTGGTGCTCAAGCTGGGATGCATCGGTCCTGCCATCTGGAGCTTGGCCAGCAGAGGGCGCCCTGTGCTGAACGCCGAGCCCGGTTTGTCGTATCGAAACAGCCCCGCCTTTGAATACGCCCCACAGAGAACCTGGCCACTGGATGCGGCCGCTGAAGGCCCTCGTGGGGCAAGAGAGGAGCCTCAGAGAGCCAGGAGTGGGAGGGGTTGAAGGGGCCGCATGCGGTCCCGAGGGGCAGTGGGAGGCGGGCCACACACACCTGGGCATAAGCACAGGCTCCCACGAGATGAGCCCATTTTGCAAAACATGTTTAATCAGAATAAATAGAGTACCAGGCAGGGTGGGGTCCCCTGGGGGTGCCCAGCCTTGCACAGGCTGCAGAGTCCCATCACCTGGCCCATCCTGTCCCAGCAGGGTCACCAGGGCGGCCACCAGTCTCAGGTTGGCGTCTGTGTCTGCAGAGCCGTGGGAGCCAAGCCAGGCCGGTGAGCAGAGGCAGGGCTGGTGGGCCCCGTGCTGTCCTGCCAGGAGTCCCAATTGTCTGCATCCAGGGCCGGGGGCGTCACCGCCGCCTGGGTCCTACCAGCCCTGCCAGAAAAGGAAGTCAGTCAGTGGCTGCTGCGGCCTCCGGCCTCTGGCCAAGGCAGGACGCCCAGAGCTTCCTCCTGAGAGTCGAGAAGTGAAGGGCTTGACGGAGAACAGGACATCGGTCCGGCAGACCTGAGCCCTGCCCCCTGGCCGCGTCTGTCTGTCTGTCTGTCTGTCTGTCTAGGCAGCAGGAAAGGGTCTGAACCCCTCTCCCTTCCCCTGGGCTTTAGCACAAGTGACCAAGACAAACGGTGAGAGGCGGGCTCCCTCCCGCAGGACTCACGAAGAAGGGGCGGAGGGTGGGGAGAGGAGGGAAAGGGCGCGCGAGGCCCAGTGCCACCCTCCTCCGTGCACGCCGCTCTTTCACGTCCGCTTTGCCCTTTCTCGCCACACTTGACCGTCGCCCTCCTCCCTCCGGTGCCCCACTCACCTGGTGAGGAACGTGGGGAAGGCGGGCAGAGCAGCTCGGAGAGACGGAGAGCAGCCCCACCCCCCCACCCGAGACTCCACCCGCCGCCGTGGGGGAGATGCCCAGCGGCCCGGCCAGCTGTCGCTCTCGCCCCACTCAGACGTGGAGCGGCCGCCACCTGCCCGAAGCCCCTCACCTGCTCCGCTCCTTCCTCTCGCAGACGGAATGAAGCCTGTTGATTAAGAAGATTTTGTCCTCCCCCTCCTAGAAACGCCGGAACACGCAAGGTAAGAGATCAGAAGAGGCGTCCTCATACCCGGAACCACCCTGTTCCAGATGGCCCTTGGGGACACTCCAAGCAGTGTGCAATGTCACAGGCAAAGGACGTTTAAAGACGGGGGGAACGAGGCACCCACACAGGAACAACCTAGTGCCAGGCAGTGGGCATCTGTGCAGGTCTAGGCTTCCCAGTGGCCAAGGTGAAAAGGGCAAGGGGACCAGCTGCCTCAAGTCCACCACTGCCTAATGCAAACTCCATTATGTTAAATGGCATAATCTGTTTGTCAAACAAATCCTTTCAACAGCCCAGGTTGGGGGGCCGTGGGGTGAGCTTCTGGGTGGCCCCTGGGTGGGGACAGTGAGAGGGGCACTCACGTTGCTGATCTGTTCCTTGAGGAGGCTGATGACCTTCCGCTGGCCCTTCACCACCTGGATGTTGAGGTAGATCATGGCCCTGGTGGGGACGGGCCGGGAGACAGCCAGGGGTCAGGCCAGACCCCTGTGGGAGCGGGGCGGGCAGTGGGGGGGCGGGTACAGGGTGGGGCCCTCCCCCTGCCCACACTCACAGCAGCAGGGCCGACACCAGGTAAACGGGGAAGGTGTTTTCCACCAGGTACTGGTGGACCCAGGACAGCCAGGAGACCCTGGGGCCTGCCCTCTCCAGGTGGTGCACCCACACCTTGCCGGCCTCGTACATGGTGTCCAGGGTCCGGAAGGGCCCGCAGAGGCTTGAGGGCTTCACCCTGCAGGGCCAGGGGGGCCTGAGCTGTCGGCCAGGCAGAGGCAGCCTCCCTGTCACCCCGAACCCTGGCCACCAGCCACAGCCCGCAGGCTCTCCAGGCTGCACCTCCCCACACCCTGGGGGCACCCCACCGGCCCCGAGGCCAGCGCCCACTCACTGCCAGATGGCGTAGCAGAGGAAGATGGCGGCGCCCAGGAAGGAGGGGAAGCAGAGCAGCGACATGAAGACGGTGCGCATGTGAGACGCCAGCCAGGGCCTGCGGGGCGCCTGGCAGTTGGCCATCAGGCTCGTCTGGGGACAAAGGCTGTGTTCTGCCACTGTCCCGCCACACTGCCTTCCCCAGGACCCCCGAGGGAAGAGCGGTGAGGCCAGGAGAGGCCTGAGCGAGACCCCAGGACAGGACAGGGCAACAGAGAGGCAAGCACTCGAATCTCAGCCCGAGGGTCAGGAGGCACCAGCCACACCCCCTGTCTACAGAGGGGAGACCGAGGCAGGTGGGGATGGCTTGTCCAGAGCCACCCGTGTGCGGAAGAGCTGGCACTAACAGCCACTTCCACGGACCCAAGGTCTCTGCTGGGCCGGTGTTTTATAAACCCCATCTCCAGCCGTCCCCCTGGGGCGCGGTCCCCATCGTGGGGATAAAGAAATGGAGGACCAGGGAGAACGGGCTGGTTCTCACCACCAAGCACCCCCGCCCAAGGACACAGGACCAAGGACGCTTTCCACTGCCAGTGGGCCGGGGGCTCAGGTGACCCCTGGCTGCCCGGCCCTAAGCCGGGCACACAGCACCCAGTCATGGCCACGGACCCGGTGGGGCACTGCCCAGCCTGCCAAGGGCAGTGATGCTGGGGGAGGGGGCCGTGGCAATGACCCCGGAGGATGGCCCCAGGCTGCCGGCCCACGCTCCCATGGCCCGCGCCCTCCCGGACCCAGCCAGCACCTCTACCTTCTTGACATAGAAGAGCAGCATCAGCTTGATGACCTGCACGGCGGGCAGGAGGGGGGAGAAGAGGACCCCCAGCCTAGGGAGGAGAGGAGGGGGAGCTGCGGGCCTGGCGGAGTCGGACGATCTGCCCCAGGCCCTCCCCTGCCCCCCGCCCCGGGCCAGGAAGGACGCAGCACAACCGGCCGCAGACTGGGTGCCCTGGAGGGGAGGGCTCAGGGCCCAGCCACCCCAGGGTCCCTGGGCGGGGCCTTGCCGCGGTCCCAAGGCAAAGAGGCACAGGTGCTTCCCAGGGGGACAGTGGGAGGGGACTGGAAGTGCTCACCAGGTCAGGGTCTGCCCGTAGATCAGCTCCAGAACGTTCCGGGCAATGTCAAACTCGGGCTTCCCCCTCCTGAGCTGCTTCTCAGAGACGAGCCTGGGGCAGAGGGGCTGCAGGGTCACCCAGCGGGCCGATCCCGGAGACCGACCCTGTCCCTACCCCTGGAAGAGGGCACCCGGAGGGTGACCCGCACACCAAGCTTACATCCCTGCCCACCCCACTCAGGCGCCCGGCCCATGTCAAGGGGACGCAGCACCTGGGGGTCCCTGCCCTGAGGGCCTCCAAGCCCCAGCTGGCTTCATCTCGGTCCTTTTTCTGAGTCCCAGCCGATACCCCCCAGCGCAAACACGCACAACTGGCGTCACGCGTTGCACGTCTGTGTTATTACCATATTCACATGCTCTCCAAGAAAATACAAGAAGGAGGAAGCGCCTGCCCCGAGGCCGGCGATGCGCTTTGAAACCTCCGCCCCTGCCTGCCCTTCCCCCCACACACACCGCACCTGGCGGTGGGCCTGTTCACCTTCCCACCTGAAAACGGGTCACCTCCCACCCGTTTTTCCCAGGTTCCCAGTCTTTTCCGAAAGCTATCTTGGCTGCAGACCTCCGGCCCTCAGCGCGGAGATCAGAGGCCGGAGAACCTCCCCGGGGGCCCCGCCCGGAGGCGCAGGTGAGGATGCGCGCCTCGGGGTGGGGGGCCCAGGCGCCGAGGGGGCGGGGCCTCTCACCTCCACACCAGCTCCCCGAAGAGCGTGTCCAGCAGCGTGAAGAGGAAGTCTGTCACCACGAGGCGGTACAGCTCTTGGCCCACGAAGTTCTCCCAGCACTGCAAGCGCCAGGCTCAGCCCCGGGGCCCCAGGCGTCCCCGCCCGCCCCACTCGCCCGCCCAGCCCACCTGGCGCCTCCAACCAGCCTGCAGACCCACCCAGCCTGGGGAGGGCTGGGAAGCAGCGCTGCGGTGCGGGGCCGCCCCAGCACCCACCCCCCCTCCCCCGGACCAGCCCAGCCCCTCACTCCCCCGGCTCACCTGGCCCTTCAGGGCGCCCACCCTGCGGCCCAGCCAGTGGTAGCAAAGAATCCCCAAGACGACCATCTTGAAGATGAGGTTCCTGCGGAGGGCGAGGGGCCCGCAGGCTGAGGGAGGGGCGCCTGGCGGGGCAGAGGGC